>CAJNDT010000535.1:552769-577924 GCA_905221615.1 Symbiodinium sp. CCMP2592
CGACGAGAAAGAGCTTAGGATTCATAGGGCCTCGGGGATTCACAACAAGCCCGTGAATATCTACTTGGGAGTTTCCGAAAATAGGGGACCCTAATATAGTACCCTAAATAGTAGGATCCTTATTATAAGGACCCCAAAATAAGGTACCCCTAATTTCGGAAACTCCTACTTGTCGGGTATCATGGGGAACTAAAGGCTAACTTTTTGGATATATAGGGATTACAGTGAAAGACTGTATAAGAACCCACACACACACTGTTTAAGAACCTGAGCCCCTACCCATGCGGAATTCACCAGATTCAAGTTGCTTCAACATTAAGAACCTCAGGGTACGCTAGTTTTTGGGGTAATCTCTTGCATGTTGGCCGGCGTCCAGGATGTTGACTCGAAGTAGGGGAGCTTCTGATGCTTCATCTGCTCATCTCGTAGTGCCCCGACCAATTTGGCACGAATGTTTCGCGGGCCGAAGTCCTTTCGGAGTCCCGCCATAATCTGCTTCAATTTGCCGACGAGGGGGCCCTTGCCTTCGCCCGCGGCCGCCTTGCTGATAGCCCGGGGTGGGTCTGCCGCATGGCCTGCCTCGTCTTGCTGGCGAAGAACGGAACCCTAAACCCTAAACCCTAAACCATGCGTTGTCCACCCGGAGTAGGCGAGCCGGTTTTCAACCCTAAACTTTAGAAGCCTTAGAGCCTCGAGTTAAAGGCGAGTGCTAAGCATTCAGGCCCTAAAGCCTTAAACAGCGTAGCCCAAAGCTGTTTCGGGTTTAGGGTTCAGGGTTTCGGGTCAGTTTTGGGTTAGGAGGTCACTATACTACTATACTGAACTTGAGACCCTTGCAACAATTTTAATTCAGCTGTTTCTTAAGGCTTTGAGAAAACAACAACATTTAAACAAGGTTTCCAAGTACACCTGCGGTGCCTAAACCCTAAACCATCTTGGAGAGCCTCAAAGATAGGTGTTCTCGGGGCTCAGAGTTTCAGACTGCCATTACGGCTTGAGGCTCAGGGCTTTGGATTTAAAAAACGTTAGACTTTCGGGTTTAGGGTTTAGGGCTTATGGCTTTGGATTTATTAATGTTTAGCTTTTTGTTTAGGGTTTAGGGCTTTATATGTAAGGTCTAGAGTTTCGGGCTTAGGGCTTTAGATTTAAGGTTTAGCGTTTCGGGCTTAAGGCTTAGAGCTTTTTTGTTTTGCGGGGAGGCTGCGCTCACAGGTTCACCGCTTGCGGCGCGGATTTGGACTGTCCTTTTCTTCGTTTTCCCTGAGGGTCCATGTACCCAAAGAGTAGATACTTTGGCCTTAAAGGAAAGTGGGGCATAAGTATAATATACTATTTGGGTACATGGACCCTTAGGGTTTCAGGTTTGAGCATTTCAGGTCGGTTGCAGCATCACGCGGGCCAGGGCGAGCAGCCAAGGAAACATGAACCCTAAATCTTAAACCTTAAATTCCTAAACTCCGAATCCCTAAACCCTTAACCCTTAAACCCCTATATAACCCCTAAACCCCTCTAAACACTAAACCCCTGAACAGCGATTTAACCACAGAAGGTTCCTAGGCTTAGGGTGTTTCGGGCTGGGAAATCCCGATAATTGCCCAGTTGGGAGGATGATGGAGCTTACTTGGAAGGGCAGGGGACTTAGTAAGTAGGATTATAAGTAGGGGTATAATTGGGGTAACTCCATTTAGGGTACCTATAACTCTACCTATAACCTACTTACTAAGTCCCCTGCCCCTCCAAGTAGTAAGTAGGGAGTACGTACCTTCATCGGGGTAATAAGCAACTACAAACTTGTCGGGTATCATGGGGAGCTAAAGGTTAACCTTTTTGGTTATGTAGGGATTGTACAGGGACTATACTACCCCAAAAAGGTTAAAGGTTGCCTACTCTACTACTAGGATTATAACTGTAATTACCCTACTCATAACCCCAATTACTAAGTCCCATGATCCTTTAAGTAGACCCTAAGCCCTAAACCCTTACAGTACCCCTATAGATCCCTTAAAGGGACCCCTTCAGGACCAAAGTTACTAAGTCCCATGATCCTTTAAGTAGACCCTATAAACCCTAAACCCTTAGAGTACCCCCCCTTTAAGGGACCCCTTAAGGACCAAAACTACTAAGTCCCATGATCCTTAAAGTGGACCAGCCTGGTCCTGGACCGAGGCTGCACAGGAGGCTGCATGGGGATCGTTGCAGCGCATGGTACTGGCGCAGATGTAGACTCCAAAACCCTACCTAGACCCCGAAAAGTAGGTTTAAAATAATGGCCCAGAACCTATGAAAGGCTATTATTGTACCTGCTTTTGGGGTCCAGGTAAACCCTAAACACTAAAGCCCTAAACCAAGTACGCTGAAGGCTAAAGCTGGCTTGTCCCCAAGCCAGTGTGTAACCAAGTCATCCAATAGTTACTCAGGCCATTGCAGCCCCGGAGAAAGCCATGCCCAGCGTGGAGGATTGAGCCATGTTCAGCAAGTCTGGGGTTCAATTTGGGATCGAAGGTTCAAGTTCTAAAGATGTCGGGCGTACCTTGAACCCATACTGGTGCTTGACCACCGAAATCTAAGGTGTGTGGGTGGTTGTGAAAATTAGGGCCCCTTTTTGGGTCCTTATTCTAATACGGCACCTATCATCTAGGGTACACAAAAAGGGATCATTATTTTGACAACTAGGGGTTACTATAAGGGATCAACGCTAATTGGGAGGTTCCGAGGATTGGGGGAACCTCATTCAGGGTACCCAAAAAGGGATCATAATTTTGAGAACCGCCCGTGTGTGGGATTCAGGTGTCGGCTCTGCGGCTTCGACACTGGCAAGCAAACTTGACAGATAATCTTACCTCCGGTTAGTAGGGAATGGAAGAATGGTAGTAATGTCTGCTGGCCAGACTCTGTGCTTTCTGCCGCGATCGCGCGAACAGAAGCGGACCAGGTAGCAAAAGTCTTTCGTCGCACTTGTGTTCTCTACTCGATCGAAGTCTGGGCACGACGAACGACTGCTACTACTGAGGGCCACATCCTCAACCCCCAAAAACCCTAAAACTCCAAATCCTCAAACCCCAAACCCTATACTGAACTTGCAACCCTTCCAAAAAATGCAGTTTCAGCAGTTTCGGGCTGATGGTTAAAAAGCACTTCGCCTCGGCCCTGGCCCAAGCGGTCGGAGTTTCGCACAAGGACCGCGGGGACCTTCCCCCTTCCCCGCCCGGGGTACTGTATGCTGGGCGGACCGGCCAGGGACCCAAACCTACTTGTCGGATATCATGAGGAACTAAGGCTAACCTTTTTGGTTATGTAGGGCTTATGTAAGGACTCTACTACCCAAAAAAGGTTAAAGGTTACCTACTCTACTACTAGGCAAACTGGCGTTGTTTTGTCCCAACCCGGTTTCCTGCCCCTCGCTTTCCTGTCTTCAAAGGCCAAGACGGACACACGCGATCTTGTCTACGCCTGCGTTGCACCTTAATCCATCCCATCAATCCCACCCACCCAATCCCACCCGCACAGATGGCCCTCACCACAAACGGCCGTCACGTGGACGACGCGAAGCGTTTAAAATTTAGAAAAGGCATTCAAGTAGGTGCAACCCCGATCGCCCAGAAACAAACCCTAAATCGTAAACACCCTAAACCCTAAACCCTAAATCCTAAACCCCCAAAGCCTGGAAACGGGAAAACTGAGCGGCGTAGATGATCCGGGCCTCTGGTGGCCTGTGGCGCCGGCGGAGGCTGCCTCGGGTCTGCATTCAAGGAGTAAGGGATTTTAGGGCTCAGGGTTTAGGGTTCCCAGTTCAGGGTTGCCGCGTTACAGGGTTCAGGGTTTGGGATTTAGAGTTCAGAGTTGTAGAGTTCAGGGCCTAGGGCTTCAGGAAGTTTCTAGCTTAGGGTGTTAGGGTTTATGGCTGCGGATTTGGAACTGAGGGTTTGAGGTTTAAGGGGTTCGGGTCTGTAGAAATCCCGCAAGTGCACGCAAGCCGAGCCAAATTGAGCTTCCGGCATCGCCGCCATCATGCTGACGAAGGCTTTCTACAGTGGGCCTTCTTGCCCAAAGTGCGAGGCACCCTAAATCCTAAATCGTAAACCAAAAACCCTAAGATGGACCCGAACACTACAAGAACCTTAAGGTTTACGTCTACACCAGCTTGCTTGGTCTGATAGGTTGCGCTTTAGGACTCATGGCTTTTAGGATTCGACCACTTGTGTGTGGGGGATGTAAGATCTGGCTGGGGTTTAGGACGGCGGGTTTTCGGGGTATTCGTGGTTTTGCCTGCAGGTCGCCTGCCCTGCGCAAGCCTTCAAACTTTGAGCACACAGCGGCGGGGGAAGCAGCCAGGATATAAGCAGTGAGTCAACAAGAATAGCTAGATCGGGTCCGGTTGAGGTGATGAGCACGCTGGGCTTAGGGCCGTAAGGTCAATTAAGGGCCTCAATGAAAAGGTTAAAGTTCGTGAGTTGCATGGTGACGCAACATTTCCCAGGCTTGGACGGAACCGTAAACCCTAAACACAAACTGCAGCGACGCAGGCTCCTTCAAGTTGGCTCAACTCCTATCCTTTTCACTCATTAGAACTGATTACTGATATTTTGGGCGGGCAGGTGGCTAGGCTGCTAGACACCATCCACTCAACCTCCTCCCTAAACCTTGAACCCTGGAGCCTCGACCCTAAACCCTCAAACCCAACGCAGCAAGAAAGCGCTTCAAGATTAAAGGCTTCGGGTCCACATATAAGCTACGGCAAAACGGCTAAAACTGGAGTGTTAAGATAAGCGGTCAAGGTCCCACAGCAAAACATCTGAGGCATCGAGGTCAACACTAGCATCCACGGAACATTCGATTCTTTTAAGCTTCGTGAGCTGCACACCTTGGGTGTAGAGTCTGGGACGCGACATGCCAGCCCAGATAGGGTGCTCACGTGCTGCCAGGAAAGCTGTTCATCAAGCCAACCCCTAAACCCTAATACAGGGGCCTTAACATTAGAATGGGGTCTCGCGGCCCCTTTTCCTATAGCTTATAGTAAGGGGCCACCCCCAAAATATAGTATAGGTAAGTATTAAGGCACCCTATCTTTAACCCTAAACCCTAAACCTACCCCAAATAAATAGAATAGGTAATTGTTCAGGCCCCCTATCTTAAACCCTAAACCCCACACCCTAAACCTTAAACCGGTCTTAAACCATAATATAAAAAAAAAACGAGCTGATAGGATGACTTTAACCCTAAACCCCTAAACCTTAAACCGGTCTTAAACCATAGAAACGAGCAGACAGGATGAGAGCCGCTGGCGCCGGATCCTCCACTGTACATGGCTCTCTCGGGGTGGCCGGGAGCCGGAAACCATGACATCCCAGAGACTCCAGTATCCCTTGATTAAGGTATATGCCTGCAATCACATTAGGGATCCTAGTATATTTTAAGGTAGATTTCCTAATAAAGGGATATTGGAGTCTCTGCGTGTCCCAGTTGCTGAGTTTCCAAACATGTTTCTTATTGTTGCCTCTGGCCCCCATTAGCTTAACGTGTCGATGATGCAACATCTTCGATCCTCTCTCTGTCTCTCCCTCTCTCTCTCTCTGTGTTTGCCTTCCTGCCTGCTTGCCTGCCTGTCCCTGTCCTGTCCCGTCCGTCTGTCTCTCTGTCTCTCTGTCTCTCTCTGTCTCTCTCTCTCTCTCTCTGTCTCCCTCTCTCTCTCTCTCTCTATATATATATATATCCCTCTCTCTCTCTCTCTCTCTCTCTCTCTCTCTCTCTGCTCTCTCTATAAAAGTATAAATTAAAGATAGGTGCACCTGCATTCGTACCCCAACAAGTTTAATGTCGCCAACTCAGCTCCTGAGGCGCGGAATCAGAAGACAGGCTCATTTGCCCTGCTTCATCATCAGCGAGCGCTTCTTCCTTAGCTCCAAGGCTAAAGGGGGGACCCTTAATATGGACCCTGAGGTATATACCCTTAATATAGCTATTATATACCCATTATATAGCCCATTATAGGGTATGGGTCCTCATTAAGGGTCCCTCCTTTTCCCCTTTGATTAGCTGCTTCGCCAATGCGGGTTCTCCAGATGACGTTGCACGTAAGGCTCGGAAACGCATATCCCAAATGTCAGAAACCCCCTGTATGTGCCTGTGATGTAGAGGCCTGAGTAATTCTGAGTTGTCCTTTAAGCCCTTTGAAAATTATTTACTATAATGGTTCTCTACAAAATAGTAGGGGAAATTTAAAAACTACCAAAAAACAACCCAGAACTGGACTGGGTTGAAAGGGCTTGATGAGCTTTTGGGCCCCTTGCCAACTCTCTCTCTGTATCCCTACACGTTTTTGAGCCCCAAAACGTAAACCCTAGAAAAGGGAGGGACAGAGAGCCTTTTATAAAATTAATATTTTTATTAATATTACTACTACTATTATTAAGAATAATATACTTTGCACCAAAACCGTAAAGCCTAAACCCCTAAATCCTAAACCTGTACATGAGATGAACCCTAGTCCCTAACATAGGGGCCTTGATAACTACCTATATACTATTTTGCAGTTCCGTATTCTACTTATAGTATGATGGGCTCCCAACCCCTATTCGAACTATTAAAGACACTAAGTTCTTATGGCAGCCCTTATAATCCCCTGTAAAAGGAACCCTTTAAAGGAACCCTATTTGGCGGTTCGTAGGTAGTTCTAAGTGGAGTATATGGGTCATAACTATAGTTACCCTACTTATAAGCCCACGTATAACTACCCATGAACCTCGAAGTAAACCCTAAACCCTACACGCTTTAAAGGGACGCTAATAACTACCCATGAACCTCCAAGTATTCTAGTTATTAAGGCCCCGACACTAAAACCCTGAGACCGCCGCACGTCTCCCTTAGTAGAAGCCCCTTACAGGTGGGTAGTTCTTCTTCCATAGTACTCCCATAAGACCCCCTTTACCCTATAGGAGTGGTATGGGAGGCTTATGGGAAACTACCCACCTAACCCCAAGGGTCCAAGTACCCAATAATCATATACTCTCCCAAATCCTAACCTACATAACTACTATCCTAAATCCGAGTACATAATTATTGGGTCCTTTGGACCCTTGGGGCTAATAACTACCCACCTGTAAATGGCTTAGACTTAGCCCCAAAAGCCCGGAGGCCTGAACCCAAAGACGATTTTGCGCATGACTTTCCAAATGTTTCCGGTGCACCTGACTTGTAAAGCCCTATTCAAAAGTCCGCATAAAACATCCAGCCCTGAAACCCAAACCATACATACCCTAAGAATCGAAATAGACCGAAACAGGTACTAGGTATAGATCTTAAACCCAAAGTAGGTACTGTTTGTATACTTAGAGCCTGAGGGATACGGCAACCTTAAGGAATCACTCGACCCTAAACCCATAAAACCCTAAACCTTAAACCCCCCCGACCCCTGATCCTTAAGGAAAGCCTTTCTAAATCTCGTCCTTGTATACTTGGAGCCTTAGGGATGCGGCAGCCTTAGGGAAACTGAACCCTACACCCCTAAACCCAAAAACCCGAACCCGTAAACCCTAAACACTAAAGCCTTTCTGAATCTCCTCCTCGGTGCTGGGTCTTCTGCATCTGGGTCTCCTCGTCGCCATTGGGCTTCCACAGGCCTCTGAGATGCTCGGACTCTGGGTTTTTGGGGTTTGGGGTTTAAGGCTTTGGGGTTAGGCTAGGATACCCAGTAACCTAAGAATAAAAAGGCCTCTCTTTTTGGCATTGGGTAGCTTTATAAGGAACCCAGGACTACAAAAGGGAATAAGGGTACTACTGGGCATCCTAGTAGGGTTTAGGGTTCAGGGTTTAGGGCTTGGGCTTTAGGGATTTCGGATTAGGGTTGAGCCACCTAATATAGGGGCTTGACTACTTCAGACTGGGGGTCATTGGCTTTCTGCTAAAAGTATGTGACGATTCCCAAGGACTGGTCACTACGGTTGATAATAAAAATCCTGCATTACCTTAAGGGCCCTAAACTATGGGAGTTATGGTATACTCCTTATTATGGGTAATGCAGGATTTATATCATCAACCGTACTTCAATTTATTCCCCAAACCTCCACACCCTGAAAGCCGGCACCCCTGAAGGTACGCCTGAACCCTCGATCCCTACACCCTAAACGCTCAAACCCTAAACCCTCGAATCCTAAACCCCACTCCGCAACCCTGGAAAAAGAAACCCTGAGACATCGAACTGAGGACTTCCAGATTCCAATACGGTTTAGGATTTAGGATTAGGGTTTAGGCTTTAGAACTAAGGTATAAGCTCCGAACCCCGAGCCTTCAACCCCAAACTCTGCCTCGAACCCTAGGTACCAACGATGGCCTCGGTGCAGCACCTCGGCAGCAGCATCGTGAACCTAGCTTTGGTCGTCGGGCTACGGGGGCTTGGGCTTCAGGTTCAAAGCTTTGAGTTTAGCTGTGCAGAGCCGTATGTGGGGCTTCTAAAGGCCTTTAAGGAGTCGGCAAGACAACTAGGATATCAGGCCAGGGTAACTAGGATACCGACTTGGAGAGATTATGAGCTATTCCTTCCAGCCTTTGCAACCAACATCCCTTGTTTTTTCTTTGAGAACTTCAAGGCCTATATCTCCCACTACAAGGCCTGTAGGACCGTGTGACTGTTTGTTACATTACATTATTACGAGCCTACACGAGAGGGGGCCTTACGACACGACGACGACGACGAAAACGACGGCTACACTGACGACACGAGGAACCTGGAACCCCAAGGCTGTAGGACTGTAGGACTGTGTGACTGTACGAGGAACCTGGAACCCCAAGGCCTGTAGGACTGTGTGACTGTACGAGGAACCTGGAACCCCAAGGCCTGTAGGACTGTGTGACTGTTTGTTACATTATTACGAGCCTACACGAGAGGGGGGCCTTTACGACACGACGACGATGAGACTGTTTGTTAAAAGAGGTCTTTTCATCACATCAGGCTTCCCTGGTTGTTGTCTGTCAGTGCAAAATAATTTCGAACAACAGTCTTCAGCCAGTCATGTAGTCCACAGTTCACAACCTGTTGTTGCTGTAGGATTGTGGGACTGTAGGAATGCAGGACTGTGGACTGTAAGACTGAAGGCCTGCCAGACTGAATTAGTTCAGCCACTCTGCATAGAGGCGGGACCTGGTTTTGTAGACATACCACATCTTTTCCCACCTTCTCTTTGAAAACTCCATCCTCGGTGTCACTGGTGGGTCCCCTGGTGGAGTCGACTGTGAGTCACAGTGCATGAGGAGCACCTTGGAGCGAAAGTACACGTCTGTGGCCTGAAACTGCTCAACCAGTCGTATGCGCTTTGCCAGTCGTGTTGCCATTTTGTCAGATACCCCCTCCTCTTGAGAATCTGTCTCCATGGCACTGAATAGCAGTGGAACTGAGGACCGGGAGACAAGCTAGTGTGCTATGAGCAGAAAGCAGCAGAAACAGTACAATATGTACAGGTCCATGTGCAGTCTACCAGTCTTGCAGTCCAACTATCATGATACAGGCTACCCAGTCTGCTATTTTGTGGTAGTAGATGGACTGTGAGACTGTGAGACTGCACTGCCCGAAGACTCCTTGCAACATACGCAGACCACAACTGTCATACTTTTGAGATCTTGTCTCATGAGACTTGTAGTCATTGTGCAGTGGAGTTTTTCAGTCTTGCAGTTGAAAAGTCTGGTTCAACATATTGATTCTCTAGGACTGTAGAGGACTGCAAGACTGACTGTACTCCATGCACACTGCACAAGACAGTCAGTCTGTGTGCATGTGGCTATTGTACATGGGTCCCAAATACAGTTCAAAGTCCTTGGGCCCACAAGTGTGAACCTCCTCTTCAGCAGTCAGTCTGGCAGTGCAAAACCAACACAAACAAAACACACAACAGCTTGTTCTCAATCTTGGGACTGTAGACTGTGGGACTGCCAGACTGTGAGACTGCAGAAGGAAGTAATCAGTCCTGCATGCACTGGGCATACTCACGTAGTCTGGTCTTGAAGACAAAAAACTGTTTCTCCCAATCTCTCTTTGACATGTCCTCAATATCTCGTGGTGTCATCGGAGGACTGGGGAGACCAGGTCCAGACTTCTTGTTGTTCGAGTTCATATTGTTCGAGTTCATGTTGCCATCATTCTCTTTGGCAGCTATTTTGGCCACATTCGCTTTGGCGAGGTGATACATGTCGGTCTGCTTGAGATTGTTGAGAACTCTGCGTCTCTTGGACACCCTCTCACAGTATGTGAGTACCTTGCTGTCAAAAGGTACATCTCCGTCCATTGCGCCAGGGACTGTGAGACAGTGGGATAGTCTGAAGTCAGAAGCCAAAAAAACTGCTGGAAGGAATATATTCAGGGCCAGGTAAGTTTCTACACCTATAAGGTGTCAGTGTTAGGCAGGCCCCCAGTCCAGAATGTAGTCTCTTCAGGTGCAGGTCCACAGTCCCACTGTCCACACTGTCGACAGTGAGACTGTGGAACTGCATATGAAGTCCAGAACACCCAGCCTCTTTAAAACATACCTTCCAAGCCCACTCTGCCCCTCTACATCGGCGCTGCTGGTGCCGCTGCAGCAGCCGCTGTGCCCTGGTGCCCAGCATCTTGGACATCTTCCACGAGGCAGACCTGGGCAATCAGGTTTTTTCAGGGTTTTTGGAGCCTTATCAAACAAAGGAGGTCGACACGGCCTTGTCTTGAAAGTCTGGGTTTTTGGGTTTGTAGGGCTGTAGGACTGAGGGTTTAGGGGTTTTGGAGCTTCATAAAGAGGCTGACACAGCCTTGTCTTGAAAGGCTTTTTAGGACTGTAGGACTGTAGGCCTGAGGGTTAGGTTAGATTTTAGAGTAGTTGCAACCCTCTCTCCTGAAGGAGCCTTCTCCAAACCAAAGGCCGACAGAGCCTTGTCTCCAAATTCTTTAAACCCTAAACCCTAAACCCTTAAACGCTAGAGGGGTCCTTTACGACACGACGACGACGACCACGATACCAGACGAGAGCCAGAACCCCAGGGCCCAACCCTTAAATTCTAATAACTCTACACCCTAAATCTTTTAAAAGTAAACATGAGCTTGCAGCTCAGTGGGCTGCAAGACTGTGGCACTGACAGTGCAGCTACAACTGACAGTCAGTGCAAGAGTCAGTTTTCTCCGATGCGCCACATCTCTGTCTGGCTGTGTTAGCCGAGCTGACAAAACTGAGCTGGCAAAATCAGTCGAGGAACGACTATTTGTCGGGACTCAACTGCAGCTGCACCTACAAGCTCTACGTGTGCAGACAGGCCCACAGTCTAACAGACCAACAGCAATAATGATTCATATGACTGGTGACTGTAGGACTGTAGGACTGTAGGACTGTCTGGATCTTGCATCTACATCAGTGCAATGACATCCTTTGGAAGCTTGACTGTATCTTTCATACAAACACTGGGGTACATGCCCTTCAGCTTGTTGGCCTGGTCATCATACTCAAGGGCAAAGCAAATCTGGACCTGAGTAAGCTGGGACAGTACCACATAACTGGACAGCTTTGCAAAAGAGATCTCCTGCGGCGGGAAGGGACTGCTGCTATCCTCGCCTGGCTCTTCAATTGTACATTTGAGGCATGCCGGTTCCAAGGCCTTGACTGTCCACACAACATCTGTCCCCGTAGTCTCACTTTCACAACTGTGGAGGTACAACCCCACTTTTGGCAATCCTGCCATTGACATGGCATTGAGGATCCCCCCCAAGGCAGCCGGCTTCTCTGCATACTTCTGGAGCGCTGCTGGCAATGTGCTGCCATTCTTGGCCTTGAGCAAGACTGCCGACTCTGCTGTGAGACTGTAGGCAATGATTGAATCAGAGCCTTCACTCAGCAAAGATTTGGCTTCATCTCCTCGCTTGAACCTGCCATGGACCACAAACATTTGGCCCTCCAGGTTCGAGTCTGTCAGGCCCTTGACATAGAGCTTTCCATCCTTGGACACAGCAAACTGATATGCTGTGATGCCAGGCGGCTGGCACCTGCCCATGTCTGGACTGATGGACTGTAGGACTGAAGACAGTGTCGATGATGCCCGGCTCGAGGTGTCCAACCTTGGAGATCTACAAATCAACATATCTGTTTTGAATGTTTACAAAAAAGACTAAGCCCCAGGAAAAACTATGTGACAAATCAGAATGCCATCTAAGAAACTCCTGGACTGAAACATCTGCATCACGCTTCGCACGGATAGTCCCTGAAGGGTTGAACTCATCATTGTGCTTCTTCAGAATGTCAGGCCACGACAGTCCCTTCCATACCTCTGTCTCAGGCAGAGTCACTTTGTTGCAACGCTTCCCTCTGGCAACTGTGTCGATCAGAAGCAGAAGCTCATTGTTCGGGGATGGCAAAGTCAACTTGAACTCTGAAAGGTTCAGGGTCGGACTGCTCGACTGTGGGACTGGGGCCTGTATCATGCCATCTGGAAGCTTGGCCAAAGGGTACTCACCACGTCCAATGGCACCCTTGACATGCTCTGCAATGACTGACTCAATGTTGGTTGCCACCTGCTCCTTGAATCCCTGGTTGCCAACCCATGATGAAGCAACATAGGCGAAATCAGGCCAGGACCTGGGGGTGACTGCATTGAGACTGGCACAAGTCACAGCCAACTCTGCATCATAGGGTGCAACATCCTTGACAATCACAGTGTGTGTTCGGTTCATCTTGGTGCCCTTCACAGCTGCCATAACAAGGTCCATGAGAAAACTTTTGCCTGAAAACCATTGCTTGCCTTAGATGCACACACACACAAACACACTCATCAACCCCACACAGCAGCCACCACTATATGTGGAAGTCAAGACTCGCTCCAAGTCCATATCTCCATTGGTCGACCCAGCTTGTGCAAATGAGAGGTCCTTGCTGAAGTTCTGCATCTTTGAACGTTCCATGCAATGCACCAACCCTGGGATTGCCTTCCTCTTCACAAGCACAGAGGTTGCAAACACATTCTTGGACTGAATGGACTGCAAGGACTGCGAGACTGTAGTAGACTGCGAGGAAGGGGACTGTAGGACTGGAGTCGCATCCTCTGCCCCCTCTGGAACACTTGCCTGCGGCAGCATCAGCCACAGCTCAATGCCCAAGTCACGTTCATCACTGTACATGCTGTCGACATCGAACAAGGCCTGTGCTTTCAGGATCACTGCATTCTCTACAGTTTCCAGTTCATATTTCCACATCTGCTGGTGGGCCAGAACCTTCTGCTCGCGCTCACTCTTGCTGACTCTTCCAACTCCATGCACCGGCTGGTTCGGGGGGACAATGACATACATCAGCGTGTTGGGACTGTGAGACAGTTCGACTGCGAGCTTGCTTGTGACTTGCTTGATGACTGAACTGGCTGCATTCCCAAGCATCGGAATGTTGAGGACTCCAAGGACTGGGACCTGCAACACAGAACACATGTGGACTATGCTGAATTAATTAGTAAACTTGTCTTTTCGAACCCAAGTGCCTGATGTGTCTCTTTGAGCAAGCGGCCAGCCACAAGACGGTGAGCAGTTTGCTCAAAAGACTCAGCAGCATTGCAAGTCTTGGCAACACCCACTTGAAAATAGACCTTCCAGGCTGCTTGAGGAAGCTCACTTCAAAATATACTTATTGGGGCTAAGGATCTAGACTTGAAAGACAACACATATTTGTTGAAATTAACTACTCTCCACCTGGTGATCTGACCATGCTGTGTCGATTGAGGACTGCTTTGACTTCTGCCACTCACACTCAGCAGCAATTGTTTGAACACTGTGGCGGTGGACTGCTGCTCGATGCACTCTCATCAAGTCCTGCTCCTTCTTCAACCCACGTGCCAAGGTAATCAAGGACATAACTCCCTCTTCAGTCTCCTCATCCGCCAGGACCATGAGGTCTTCAGGGAGTGGGCTGTCTGACTGTGGGACTGTTTGACTGTTGATGTCACTGATCTTGAAATCAGATCTCATAGCAACAATCTCTGGGAGCAACTTGCTGTCCAACCAACCACAACGCCAGTTCTGCATGAGCTTCTCAAACTGTGGGCCTGTGAGACTGGCTTTGAGCTCGGACTGAAAGTGGACCATCAAGCATGCCATCACATACACCTCCTGCTCTTTCCCGGCATCTCTGAAACCACTGCAGACTGCCTGCTGGTGAATAGGTGGGGTCTGATTTCTGTCCAAGTACTCCTTGATCTTCATGTCCCACTTGTTCTGCATCCGGACAAGTGTTTCCTCCACCTTGGCCCAAGAATGCCTGCAAATCTCATACCACAATGGGTTGGCCTCCCTCTGAACTCGAAGAAGCCCGATCTGTGGCTTCGCAGGATTGAAGTGAGGCAAAGCAATGCAGCCCAGAGTGATGGCTGTGTACTGGGGGGCCTCTGTCCCCCAGATTACTTTCAGTAGCCGGCGTACAGAGTATGGCGCCTGGTCGAACACATACAGTGCCGAAATCTCATCCGGGTTGACTCTGGACTTTCCCACTGCTTGCTTGTTGTGCTTAGAGATGGCCTCTTGGAGCAGGTCGTGGCGTGTCTTTCTGGTTCCACAGCTCTGCTTGTGAGACACAATCCGGTCGAACCTGAATGGGCTGCAAGACTGAGAGACTGCAAATCATTCAACCCTACACATGACATCCAAACTACTGTGTGTGAGCTGAGATCCCAACAGAAAGTGCATGTTGGCAATTGACGGTCTTGATCTGGAACTGGCATCAGTCTTGATTCTGAGACTGTCCAAGGACTGCGCTTCGACTGACTGCTTTGGGTTGCAAATGCCAAAGACACCTGAGCTCTGAAACAGGGCCAAAAATCAATTGATTGAATCTTCAAAAACAAACAGACAGCTTCATCTGCATGCAAAAAGATTTAATGCACTGAGACAGGAAGCACAAACACTTGAGAAGACGACGTGCAAGTTCCTGCTTGACATCCTCTGCCAACAAATTGCCACTACCCATCCAGTCCAGCTTGATGGCTGTCCAGCACAGCAGCTGACAGGCCATTGTCACAGAGGAGCCAATACTCAAGGCAATTGTGAAATCATCAATTGGTCCCTGGCTTGGAAGCAGACTGTTGGCCGCTGCAGCTGCTGAACAATGCTCGGGACTGTTGGCCTGTGTGACTGCACGTCCTGGTGTCCATTGGTGTGGCCAGTTGAAAAGCACTTCGAGGGGGTATTTGTCTGTCTCTGCACCTGAAGTCACCAAGAACCGCTGCATATTGTCTCTGATGCCATGCAGAGGTGGTGCACCTTTCACATGTGAAATCTCAGCAAGACCCAGCTGCCACAATCGAAGCTTGAAGACTGTGGGAGATGAAGATGGACCCACCCCAGTTTTGTAATTTTGCACATCAGGGTAGAACTGCTCATATTCTGTCGACGCAGAGAATCCCACACATTGGGAGCAGTCCAGGAAGAGGCCTCGAAGGGCCGCACCATGAAGTTCACGCTGCTCTTGAGTTGCAACCTTTCCAGAAAGCCACTCACAAACATCTGTGTAAAGAGCACGGCCATCAGGACCTTTGTGGTCAATCTCAGATTTCAGCAGTGCCATTGCCTCCTGAAAAAGTGTATGCATAGAAGCAGGTGCAACATTGGCATTCTCCTCTGCCATGCTGCCTGCAGGACAGTAGGACTGCCTGCCTGACACTGAGCAAAATGCTCTGCATTTCCAAGCAGTTCAAATCAACATCACAGCTTCACTGACTCTGGCAACAAGAAAATGCAAAGCAGTGCACAGTTTGGCATTGTTGGTCTTTTCACACGGTGTACACCACTTTCACTTCATCCCAGTGAGACACATGCTGTGCTTGGCCACAATACCTCACCAAAGTAACCACAAGAATTATGCAACAACTTGCTACAGTACACAGGACTTTCAATCATGGTGAAGTATCTTCAATCATGGTGAAGTATTTCTAGGGCCCCCTGCCTACCAACTGTTGCTATCCAACAGCCACAGGTCAAGGTTCAGGAAACACAGCAAATGATCAAATTATTCTGTACCTAAGCCTCTCACACAAGACATCTACAGTCTCTGGACTGTCTGACTGTGAGACCGAGAGGCAAACACAGATTCCCCATGAAAAGTGCTCAGCAACTTCATGCCGACACACATGGTCAGACTGCAAACTTCCACACTGTTGTACATAAAGAGCAACAAAACTGCATGGCCCCAGGCTGCAATCAAAGCTGGTAGCTGACTGTTAGCCTGTGCGACTGCCGGACGGCCCAAAGACCCTGCTCAATCTTCTTGCTGACTTTTGGCCTCTGGGACTGCTCAAAGACCCTTCTGAATCTTCCTGTCGTCGAGCTCTTCCTGGAAGAACATCCGAGCATCCTCTGCAGTACGTGTCGGAGTGAAGACAGAGTACCAGAGACGCTCATTGGCCTCACTCCAGTCACTCTTTTGGATCATCTTGTAGAAGGACATGCGCTTGACCAGCCAAGTCCTCAAGCCTTTGTCAGAGCGCTTCGCTTCTGGACGGCGCCGCCCAGCAAAGGTGCTCTTCTTCGGCCACGAACTGTGCTTTTTGGAGTCAAGACTCTCATTGTCGGAGTCAGTCTCACCGTCATCATCGTCGTCCTTGGCATTCTCGTCCTTGGCCTCCTCGTCCTTGGCAACCTCGTCCTTTGCATCCTTAGCCTTCTTGTTGTGATCATCCCGGGAGTGTGCGACTGCAGGACTGTGGGACTGCAAGCCTGCATCTGGGGTCTGTGGGGCTGCTGCTGGGCTTTGGAGCTCAGCAGGTGTGCCAGAGGATGCAAATTCGACACTCTCAAACGCATCGAGCTCCTGCATGGTTGGGTTTCTCAGATCGGCATCAGGATCTGCACATCGTGCAGCAGGACGCTTGTTCGTGCTCTTTGCTGCTGCAGGCCTCTTCATGGTAGAAGCAGGGCGCTTCTTAGGTGCAGCCTTGGCCTTGGCCTCTGGAGCTGTCGGACTGCTGGACTGCTTGCCAGAGCCCTTGCCACCCTTGCCACGGCCTTTGCCACCCTTGCCACGGCCTTTGCCACCCTTGCCACCACCTTTGCCACCCTTGCCACCCTTGCCACCACCTTTACCGCCCTTGCCACGACCCCCCTTGCCATGACGAGCCTGTGCTAAAGCAGCAGCCTTTGCCTTGGCTTCTGCTTTGATCTTGTTCCTCTCTTCTCTGGCTGCTGATTTCCCATAATCCACACTCAGGCCATGAGTGGGGTCGGACAGTGGGCCTGCTGTGTCACGAGCAGACTCTGGGCCTGTCGGACTGTCAGACTGCAGGCCTGTCGGACTGTCAGACTGTTGGCCTGTCTGACTGTCAGACTGTGGGCCTGTCGAACTGTCAAGCTTGCCCATGGCCTTCAATTTGCTGGTCTCTCCAGCAGTCAGCTTCCCATCAAGTTCGACGCACAGAACCTTTTTAGACACCACAGCCACCGACTTCTGTTCTGCTTCCCGTTCCTTCCTCAGCTCAGCTGGGGACGGGATAGGATCCTGGAAAAGAGCTTTGCGAGGATTTGGTGAAGGAGTGACGACTGATGACGAGCTCAAACTTCGCAAAACAGACGGGTGCTCTTCTACTGATGCTTCTGACTCCTGGCTGAGGGGCACCACATCAGCCATACAACCACCAAACATGGCCGGAAACTACTACAGTGTAGAGAGCTACAGTCAAGGGGAACAAATCTACCAAAAAGTGTCTGCAGGGGCACCATCACAATGCATGAGAGAGTGGCAGCCAAGTGCAAGAACTGCTTGGCACAGTATCATTTTTGCACATCACAGACAAATCACATAATGCTGCAGAAGCCAAAATTCTATGAGGCCCATGGGTCCGATTCAGAACCACATGTCTCAATGCCGAGCTGGGCAGACTTAGTCTGAAGCCGTTTCTGCATCTTGGTTTTGCCAGCTGGTTTCTTAAAAACCTTCATGGCTGTTTTTTTCTGTACAGTCTTCTTTGCTGCAGGTCTTTTCTTTACAACTCTCTGTACACCTCTGTGAGACTGTGGGCCTGTTTCTGGGTCAGACTCGCCCCAAGGATCAGACCCTGCAGCAGACATTGCCCGCCGGACTGTAGGGATTGTCGGCTGTGGGACTGTAGGGGCTGTAGAGACTGTAGAGACTGCAGGCCTGTTGCAAAACTTCTGCCAGGCCTTGCAGATGGCCTCTCCCATTGCAGCCGGATACAGACCACTGCCTTTGAGGTCGTCTTTGCCGGTCTTGGCCACAGTGCCATCTTCAAGTTCTTTGGACTTCATGAGTAGAACATGATCTGAACATGTGCACTTCCAAATAGCATCTTTCATCCACTGCCCAGGAGCCATGAACTTGTAGACTTTCTTGTATGTGGGTTTTTCATCCACATATGCACATCTCGGCACATAAAAAAAGTTCAACTTGCAACCAGGCACTTCAGACAGTCGATCAATGTGCTCTTTCAGGAATGAGAACATAGTGGAATTCACCGGGTTCTCAAAGATGACGTGGAGTCCCCTTGCCACACCGAGCACCAGTAAGAAAAAAGATAGTCCTTGGGTTGGCTCCCTACACGCACTTCCCACCCAATAGTGACTGACGAGACAAGACATCTCTATTGCTTGCAAGTATCTGGCCATCAGGTTTCCTGCTCGGACTTTTGGGTTCTCTAGATCACCAGCAAAATTACCCTTCTTCCTCTTTGTCCAATGGATACAAGGGAATGAGAACGAGCTGCAGTCCGGTGCCAAGCAAAGCAGAGCGCCTGCTTTCCTGAGTCAACAAAACAGACAAAACAGATGAAGAGTGTATCCCTGATTCTGGACAGACAAGTCTCAAACGAAGAACCATCTTCACAGCTTGGAAGAAACCATGTGCTGTCAATACATCTGACTGGTGGCTGTTGGTGTAATCAAAACTGTCGGCAGCCAGACCTGCACGATGTGCAGCTTTCACAATTGCTGTGGACACACTGAAGATCTCCACGACATCGAGATCACAGGCCTGTTCTGCCATTGTTGGCACTTCCAGAATTTCAAGGACTGTCCAGCCAAACAATGACATGGTACAAGCAAGAGCCACATCTCGCCGAAACATGATTTCTCTAAGCTACTTCTCTACAGACAGATGGCCTGCTGGACTGCAAGCCTGCTTCTTGAGCACAGGAGACCAAGAACCATGGTGCCGTGCCTCTCAGACAGATGCTGTAACCACAGTATAGGCCTGCAATGTTTTTTGTTCAATGTCCGAAATTGATCATCAGCTGCCAGGAGCTACTCAATAGCATTGACAGGCAGTGAGACTGTCAGGTCGACAGACAAATCTCAGCAGCGTTTAAAGCGCACCATCAGGTTCCAGCAACTACTCGGCAGTATTGGAAGCTGAGCATGTCCTTCTGGCATCATTCTGAAAACACGTGGGGCCTGGCTCAGAAAAGAAAGATGATACACGACATATTTTCGATCCATCATCAAAGCATTGAGTGCCTGGGCTGCTTTGGGCAGCATGTACTTGCCAGCACACAAATCTGCCAACATGCCATATGTCTTCAACTGTGCCTCAGTCAGAGGGACCATTGCATGAACAGCTCGAGGGCTTGAGTCCCTGATGCGAGAAAGACGTTCTGCAGATACTACCAGCAAAGGTGGTTGACTGAGAAGCAAGTCCCTCACATACATCTTCACACATATGTAGACAGAATGAGGTTCGACACTCTTATCCAGCATGTTCCGGTGCCTCACAGACAAGCAGTCCCCTGTCACCATAATGAAACAATGTGGGACTTCAGGGCTTTCTGTTTGCTCGCCACCCCGATCCAGTGTTCGAGGCCGGAAGGAGTTGTAGAACTCAACACCCATTGGTGTCAGCCAGCTGTCAAAATTCCGGACACCAGACACATGTCGAGCAAGAAGCAGACCACGTGGAGCTGTGTGACTGCTGGACCGTAGGCCTGGAGCTGGGATGTGATGCCCCCAACAAAAACCAAATTACATAATGGAAGAAAGTCTGCTACTGTGACAATCTACACAAGGGGCCTGCTTCGATGTAGTCCAAGATTTCTTGGGGTGTCTGCCAAGTGGACTTGCGCTTCATGATGGAGAATACTACAGCAAAAAGCTGATCAATATCTTCATGCGTGTGTCCCACCATAAGGTGGAATAGAGTTGCAGACTTGAACAGCTTCTTCCCGACCAAGTAGGACAGATATCGAATCACAAACTGGTTCTTGGCACTTTTCACAGTGTTGTCAGCCACAACCACCAAATGTGCAGGAAACACACGCTTGGACTGCAGACTGTTGGACTGTGGGCCTGTCGGACTGTCAGACTGACACATCTTCCAAATATTCTCAATAGATTGTGAGAGCACTTCACAAAAATAGTCTGCACCTCCAATGATGTTGGGGTTGGCCATGTACAAGAATGTCCCCCATCCGTGGGCAATGGCACCAGTAAATGTGACTGTCGGTCTGGCAACATTGTCTAACTCATGTGGGACTTTGCGGAAACCCCATCTGGGCCATGCAAATTTGCTGTGGTCCATGTCATCAATGATAATTGTCAGAACAGATCCAGATCCACATGGTGGCAAACCATCATCTGATGGAGAAGCTGCTTGGGTTTGGGAAGCAAACCGAAGTGACCAGTACAAAACTCGGTCTTCATATTGTTCCTGATGATGTCTGCGTAAGGTCTTGGCAGCCTCCATCTTTTTGGACCACGAGACTGCAGGACTGTGGAGAATAAGCTGCAGGTCAAAACAGATCTGACACTGTTTGTGCTGAGACTTCTCACGCATACGCAGCATGTTTGACCAGTGACTGTTCCATCTTCTGCGAAAAGTGTCATAAGACGGAATGTCTGAACCAAACTCTGGGTGTGCCTCTTGCAGGACACTCCACTCTGCCTGAAATTGCCAGTAGAGGTCCGAGATTTTGCACTTTTGGATGTATCTTCTGGGGAGACCACCTGAAGTACCCAAGCATGAGGCTGTCACTGGAGGAGAAACATGGGCATAGAGGCTGTCCTGTCAACATTTGAACTGGCAATGATCTGTCACACAATGGCAATCAAATTATAAATTCAACCAAACACAAACTGAAATAAAATGTGATGATCTGCAGTCCTGGTCCCATGGGTCGTCAATGACAGCCTCGTCGTCCTCTGGCATTGACTCGGCCACAGACTGGTGCAACTCCCGGAAAAAGTGGTCGCATTTGACTACAGCATATGCTTCTTTGCACTGCTTCCCAAGTTTGTGACCAGCAAAACCAGCTCTTCTTCCGTCTGGAACACCCTTGATGTATTTACGCATGGTGGATTGGCCACAGCCAATCTTGCGGCAGAAATTCACAAAACAGACTTGCCTGTCCCCAATCACATAACTCCTTGTAATCTTCGGGACTGAAGGACTGTGGGACTGTTTGGAAGTTCCACTCTTTGCATCTGCAGGATGTTTGGTCGAATCACACTCACCATATGTGGACTGCAGCAGATGCACACGGTCCTCTGACGACAATTTCCAAAAATCCAGACACAGTGCCTGCAGATCTTTGAGACACAAACCCTGTGCAGCGCACGCTGGAAAACTACAGTTCGGTCTTTTGCAACTCTCTCGCCAACGAAGACGAACTTTCTCTGGATCACAGCCATTTTTGTCGTAACTTGTCAGTTGTCTCGGGGCTGCAGCTGAAGCTAAAAGCCTCGAACCCACTTCCAATCCAACAGGTCGACTACAGGTCTGTGACGACTGCCCATTGTTGTCCCATGGATCATCTTCAAAACCAGGACTGTGGGACTGCAGTACTGGCGACTGCTCTTCCCACGGATCAGAATCTTCAGATTCCCAAGGATCTGAATTTTCCTCACCCCATGGGTCAGACAACTCCTTGTCTTCTTCTACAGACTGTCTCTTTGCTTTCTTTTTGGGGCGTCGAGTCTTTGGGGGCATCCAGGCTTGAACCAAACATTGTGCACAAATGTTCTCGCACAAACACAAAAGACAAATGTGCAACTTGAAGCAAGAGTCTCTGGACAGGCATGTTTACTTTTGGCACAACTCTAGGTGTCATGCTTCGAGGCTTTGGAAGCCTTCAACTTCTCAAGCTTTGCCTGTAGTCGCTTCTCACGCGCGGCTACACGACGTTTTGCTTTAAAATCTCTGGTCTCCTGCTGAAGCACTTTGCGCACTTGCACTGCAGGATGCCGAGACCAGAGTTGAACTGACTGTATCATTGGCAGGCTATACTTCTTCATTTTAGAAAAAAGGCACGTCTTTGGAAGACTGCAGGAGTATCTGTGCATGCAGTTGAATTCTGGACGGGGGCATCTGAAAATGAATTAGTGAAATCAAAACTGCCTGTGGCAGCCAAAAAACTGGAATCTGTCTTTTCGGGCAGTTGTGCCATTTCAGGCAACTCTGCCTCTTGCAAAACTGGAATGTCCTGCTCGACTGCAGGACTGACAGGACTGCTAGCTTCCTGTAGTGAAGCTTCATCAGTTGCTACTGATACTTGATTTCTAGGCCTCCTAGGTTTTCTGGGTTTCGAGGATGTCATAGACAAAAAACGATGCCGAACAGCAGAGTCACGAGGTGCATCTTCAGATTTGCAAACTGTAACATCTGAAAGCCACTGGCCACCAATTGCTCTGGGCTTCTTCTGAATAATTTGCTGCTCTTGCAATGGACTCCATTGCTGAAAACCACCAAACATATCCTGGGATCATGGTCATAATAATATTACTAAAGAAGACACGCAAACACTCTGCCCAGGAGAGAGAACGAGAGAGAGTTGCTTTCTGTCTGTATGTGTAGTATATAATAATTATATTATATAATGGAGGAGGGGCCTTGAACATAAATTTTTAAATTTCACTAAAATTACAAATTATCTACCTAAACCCCTACAAGACTCACTGGCCATATGCTGTCGACTGGTTGGAGACTTGCTCTGCAAATGGAGAAATCGAGTTGCTGAACCACAGTAGTTGCCCACCCCAGCATAGGCCCCCAAATCCTGTTGCCAATCCCAGCGTAGGCCCCAGATTCCCGAAGTCCCAGGGCCGTGACACCAGCCATTTTGAGATCTGGAAATAACTGGTTTTTTCCAGATCTCAAATGGGCAACCAACTTGTTCCAGATCTGATATTGGCAACCGATCCCCAATATGAGATCTGGAACAAGTTGGTTCCCCATTTGAGATCTGGAAAAAACCAGTTATTTCCAGATCTCAAAATGGCTGGTGTCACGGCCCTGGGACTTCGGGAATCTGGGGGCTACGCTGACACTTATTGTCTCGAGCCAAAACAATTTCTGCTTAGAGAATGATACAGAAATGACTACCTTTATGCTGTTTTGCCAAAATGGGTAAGAAACTTAGTTACCCTCTGCTTGCAGTATGCACTCTAATACCCCCAGGAAAACATAGGATTCCTCGGTCCATCTATTTCACAGTGCGCCACAGTCCGAGATTCCTACAGTGGTTGTGCTCAAAACACAGTCCTACAGTCTTACAATGCAAAAAACAGTAAGGCTTAGAGTCCAAAACAGTGTCCAGATGAATTGAATTAGATTGGAATACAAAAAAATCAGACTCAGTCTTAATACTTCAGCTGGTACAACAGACTTGGTACCAGCTCGAGAATAAAGAAGATAGTATGGCACCAGGTCAAGAATTTCCTGTTAGATTTTGTTGTGGAATCAGAATGATCTTGGGTGGGGCCAAATGGGAAATTTTCGCTTGTGAAAACAAATCACAGGTCAGTGGCCCAAGAAGAAAATACATGGCAAAAATTTTAAATTAGAAATGAACTTGGAGTAGATGTTGCTGTGTCACAAGTCTGTACAGTACTGTTTGTCATTGCACCACACATACTTATTCCCGGAGTTTTACAGTAATATTAAGTTAAGTCAATGTATGCCTTCAGAATTGAGGCAGTCTTTTCTCTGGGGTGCTCAAGATTACAACAAAGCCAATGGATGGATTTGATTCAATGATATGTAAGGAGAACCCATTGGGTCAGATAATTTGATTTTTCATTCCAATTTCATGGCCAACACAAAGCACCAAGAAAGACTGCAGTGAATGTTCTCAGTCCAATTTCGTGGCTATCACAAAGTACCAAGAAAGACTGCGGTGAATTTTCATATGTTACATATAAAAATAAATAATGCAGACAGACAAGCACACTGAAGACTGACTGCCTGACTGAGTTAACTAGTCTAGTTAACTCAGTCAGGCAGTCAGTCTTCAGTGTGCTTGTCTTAGTATTTAATACTTTCTGAATTTGTTTCCTCGTGTTGCTATGTAAGGATTTGAGTCAACTATTTTAATTTTCTGTTCAATGCCAAGGCTCATACAAGTGACTAGTCAGTATTGTCGCACTCATATAATCTGTAAGGAAACTACCAAACACACTGAAGACTGACTGCCTGAGTTCTCTTACATAATATTCTCTCAAGAATTATGTCCCCGTACTTTGTCTCAGTCTTGCACCCTGTGCAAATACACTGCCTGAGTTTCCAATTGGTTAATTTCCTGTGGGTTACATCAGTTGAAGCCACACACTGACTGCCTTTCTCTGGCCCCGGAACACAGCTGGAATTGAGCTATGGGACCATGAAAATTTAATGGTAGTAGGCTCACCCTTTGCCTTATGTCCGAAGACAAATTTTTGATTTCCGATTATTGTACACCAGCAGAACTGGTGTTTTTCTCAAAATTGTCATATTTCAAAACACAAGCAGGACTGTTAATTTACCCAAAATCATCTTACCATCTGCTTCTTGGAAATAATGCAGTATCTTCAAACTCAGCACCTGCCTCACCAGCCAGCCCACACAGAAGCCCTCGACTTCCGCAGGTTTTGAAGGAAAATCTGCACTGGCTGCAGGAGGTGCAAAGCCACTGAAGTTGCACTAGTAAACCCTATAAGACTCAAACCCCCAACCCCCCTTAAACCTTAAACCCTGTCCTGCCTGTCCTTGTCCACGATGTCCATGAGATAATGTAGAGGCACAGCTTGTACAACATAGCCGTGTAGTGATTGGCCTAGCTCCTCTGACAGCACATTGATGGATCTGCACATATTGCTCAGTGTGATAAACGTGCAGATGTTTTTGCTTCGGCAGCATGATGACATCGCAGCACCACCATATGACCTTATCTGGTTTCATAGTTCATTCTCGTATTCTCGAATGTGGA
>CAJNDT010000535.1:578024-673024 GCA_905221615.1 Symbiodinium sp. CCMP2592
TTGTTACATTACATTATTACGAGCCTACACGAGAGGGGGCCTTACGACACGACGACGACGACGAAAACGACGGCTACACTGACGACACGAGGAACCTGGAAACCCAAGGCTGTAGGACTGTAGGACTGTGTGACTGTACGAGGAACCTGGAACCCCAAGGCCTGTAGGACTGTGTGACTGTACGAGGAACCTGGAACCCCAAGGCCTGTAGGACTGTGTGACCGTTTGTTACATTATTACGAGCCTACACGAGAGGGGGGCCTTTACGACACGACGACGATGAGACTGTTTGTTAAAAGAGGTCTTTTCATCACATCAGGCTTCACTGGTTGTTGTCTGTCAGTGCAAAATAATTTCGAACAACAGTCTTCAGCCAGTCATGTAGTCCACAGTTCACAACCTGTTGTTGCTGTAGGATTGTGGGACTGTAGGAATGCAGGACTGTGGACTGTAAGACTGAAGGCCTGCCAGACTGAATTAGTTCAGCCACTCTGCATAGAGGCGGGACCTGGTTTTGTAGACATACCACATCTTTTCCCACCTTCTCTTTGAAAACTCCATCCTCGGTGTCACTGGTGGGTCCCATGGTGGAGTCGACTGTGAGTCACAGTGCATGAGGAGCACCTTGGAGCGAAAGTACACGTCTGTGGCCTGAAACTGCTCAACCAGTCGTATGCGCTTTGCCAGTCGTGTTGCCATTTTGTCAGATACCCCCTCCTCTTGAGAATCTGTCTCCATGGCACTGAATAGCAGTGGAACTGAGGACCGGGAGACAAGCTAGTGTGCTATGAGCAGAAAGCAGCAGAAACAGTACAATATGTACAGGTCCATGTGCAGTCTACCAGTCTTGCAGTCCAACTATCATGATACAGGCTACCCAGTCTGCTATTTTGTGGTAGTAGATGGACTGTGAGACTGCACTGCCCGAAGACTCCTTGCAACATACGCAGACCACAACTGTCATACTTTTGAGATCTTGTCTCATGAGACTTGTAGTCATTGTGCAGTGGAGTTTTTCAGTCTTGCAGTTGAAAAGTCTGGTTCAACATATTGATTCTCTAGGACTGTAGAGGACTGCAAGACTGACTGTACTCCATGCACACTGCACAAGACAGTCAGTCTGTGTGCATGTGGCTATTGTACATGGGTCCCAAATACAGTTCAAAGTCCTTGGGCCCACAAGTGTGAACCTCCTCTTCAGCAGTCAGTCTGACAGTGCAAAACCAACACAAACAAAACACACAACAGCTTGTTCTCAATCTTGGGACTGTAGACTGTGGGACTGCCAGACTGTGAGACTGCAGAAGGAAGTAATCAGTCCTGCATGCACTGGGCATACTCACGTAGTCTGGTCTTGAAGACAAAAAACTGTTTCACCCAATCTCTCTTTGACATGTCCTCAATATCTCGTGGTGTCATCGGAGGACTGGGGAGACCAGGTCCAGACTTCTTGTTGTTCGAGTTCATATTGTTCGAGTTCATGTTGCCATCATTCTCTTTGGCAGCTATTTTGGCCACATTCGCTTTGGCGAGGTGATACATGTCGGTCTGCTTGAGATTGTTGAGAACTCTGCGTCTCTTGGACACCCTCTCACAGTATGTGAGTACCTTGCTGTCAAAAGGTACATCTCCGTCCATTGCGCCAGGGACTGTGAGACAGTGGGATAGTCTGAAGTCAGAAGCCCAAAAAACTGCTGGAAGGAATATATTCAGGGCCAGGTAAGTTTCTACACCTATAAGGTGTCAGTGTTAGGCAGGCCCCCAGTCCAGAATGTAGTCTCTTCAGGTGCAGGTCCACAGTCCCACTGTCCACACTGTCGACAGTGAGACTGTGGAACTGCATATGAAGTCCAGAACACCCAGCCTCTTTAAAACATACCTTCCAAGCCCACTCTGCCCCTCTACATCGGCGCTGCTGGTGCCGCTGCAGCAGCCGCTGTGCCCTGGTGCCCAGCATCTTGGACATCTTCCACGAGGCAGACCTGGGCAATCAGGTTTTTTCAGGGTTTTTGGAGCCTTATCAAACAAAGGAGGTCGACACGGCCTTGTCTTGAAAGTCTGGGTTTTTGGGTTTGTAGGGCTGTAGGACTGAGGGTTTAGGGGTTTTGGAGCTTCATAAAGAGGACACAGCCTTGTCTTGAAAGGCTTTTTAGGACTGTAGGACTGTAGGCCTGAGGGTTAGGTTAGATTTTAGAGTAGTTGCAACCCTCTCTCCTGAAGGAGCCTTCTCCAAACCAAAGGCCGACAGAGCCTTGTCTCCAAATTCTTTAAACCCTAAACCCTAAACCCTTAAACGCTAGAGGGGTCCTTTACGACACGACGACGACGACCACGATACCAGACGAGAGCCAGAACCCCAGGGCCCAACCCTTAAATTCTAATAACTCTACACCCTAAATCTTTTAAAAGTAAACATGAGCTTGCAGCTCAGTGGGCTGCAAGACTGTGGCACTGACAGTGCAGCTACAACTGACAGTCAGTGCAAGAGTCAGTTTTCTCCGATGCGCCACATCTCTGTCTGGCTGTGTTAGCCGAGCTGACAAAACTGAGCTGGCAAAATCAGTCGAGGAACGACTATTTGTCGGGACTCAACTGCAGCTGCACCTACAAGCTCTACGTGTGCAGACAGGCCCACAGTCTAACAGACCAACAGCAATAATGATTCATATGACTGGTGACTGTAGGACTGTAGGACTGTAGGACTGTAGGACTGTCTGGATCTTGCATCTACATCAGTGCAATGACATCCTTTGGAAGCTTGACTGTATCTTTCATACAAACACTGGGGTACATGCCCTTCAGCTTGTTGGCCTGGTCATCATACTCAAGGGCAAAGCAAATCTGGACCTGAGTAAGCTGGGACAGTACCACATAACTGGACAGCTTTGCAAAAGAGATCTCCTGCGGCGGGAAGGGACTGCTGCTATCCTCGCCTGGCTCTTCAATTGTACATTTGAGGCATGCCGGTTCCAAGGCCTTGACTGTCCACACAACATCTGTCCCCGTAGTCTCACTTTCACAACTGTGGAGGTACAACCCCACTTTTGGCAATCCTGCCATTGACATGGCATTGAGGATCCCCCCCAAGGCAGCCGGCTTCTCTGCATACTTCTGGAGCGCTGCTGGCAATGTGCTGCCATTCTTGGCCTTGAGCAAGACTGCCGACTCTGCTGTGAGACTGTAGGCAATGATTGAATCAGAGCCTTCACTCAGCAAAGATTTGGCTTCATCTCCTCGCTTGAACCTGCCATGGACCACAAACATTTGGCCCTCCAGGTTCGAGTCTGTCAGGCCCTTGACATAGAGCTTTCCATCCTTGGACACAGCAAACTGATATGCTGTGATGCCAGGCGGCTGGCACCTGCCCATGTCTGGACTGATGGACTGTAGGACTGAAGACAGTGTCGATGATGCCCGGCTCGAGGTGTCCAACCTTGGAGATCTACAAATCAACATATCTGTTTTGAATGTTTACAAAAAAGACTAAGCCCCAGGAAAAACTATGTGACAAATCAGAATGCCATCTAAGAAACTCCTGGACTGAAACATCTGCATCACGCTTCGCACGGATAGTCCCTGAAGGGTTGAACTCATCATTGTGCTTCTTCAGAATGTCAGGCCACGACAGTCCCTTCCATACCTCTGTCTCAGGCAGAGTCACTTTGTTGCAACGCTTCCCTCTGGCAACTGTTTCGATCAGAAGCAGAAGCTCATTGTTCGGGGATGGCAAAGTCAACTTGAACTCTGAAAGGTTCAGGGTCGGACTGCTCGACTGTGGGACTGGGGCCTGTATCATGCCATCTGGAAGCTTGGCCAAAGGGTACTCACCACGTCCAATGGCACCCTTGACATGCTCTGCAATGACTGACTCAATGTTGGTTGCCACCTGCTCCTTGAATCCCTGGTTGCCAACCCATGATGAAGCAACATAGGCGAAATCAGGCCAGGACCTGGGGGTGACTGCATTGAGACTGGCACAAGTCACAGCCAACTCTGCATCATAGGGTGCAACATCCTTGACAATCACAGTGTGTGTTCGGTTCATCTTGGTGCCCTTCACAGCTGCCATAACAAGGTCCATGAGAAAACTTTTGCCTGAAAACCATTGCTTGCCTTAGATGCACACACACACACACAAACACACTCATCAACCCCACACAGCAGCCACCACTATATGTGGAAGTCAAGACTCGCTCCAAGTCCATATCTCCATTCGTCGACCCAGCTTGTGCAAATGAGAGGTCCTTGCTGAAGTTCTGCATCTTTGAACGTTCCATGCAATGCACCAACCCTGGGATTGCCTTCCTCTTCACAAGCACAGAGGTTGCAAACACATTCTTGGACTGAAGGGACTGCAAGGACTGCGAGACTGTAGTAGACTGCGAGGAAGGGGACTGTAGGACTGGAGTCGCATCCTCTGCCCCCTCTCGAACACTTGCCTGCGGCAGCATCAGCCACAGCTCAATGCCCAAGTCACGTTCATCACTGTACATGCTGTCGACATCGAACAAGGCCTGTGCTTTCAGGATCACTGCATTCTCTACAGTGTCCAGTTCATATTTCCACATCTGCTGGTGGGCCAGAACCTTCTGCTCGCGCTCACTCTTGCTGACTCTTCCAACTCCATGCACCGGCTGGTTCGGGGGGCCAATGACATACATCAGCGTGTTGGGACTGTGAGACAGTTCGACTGCGAGCTTGCTTGTGACTTGCTTGATGACTGAACTGGCTGCATTCACAAGCATCGGAATGTTGAGGACTCCAAGGACTGGGACCTGCAACACAGAACACATGTGGACTATGCTGAATTAATTAGTAAACTTGTCTTTTCGAACCCAAGTGCCTGATGTGTCTCTTTGAGCAAGCGGCCAGCCACAAGACGGTGAGCAGTTTGCTCAAAAGACTCAGCAGCATTGCAAGTCTTGGCAACACGCACTTGAAAATAGACCTTCCAGGCTGCTTGAGGAAGCTCACTTCAAAATATACTTATTGGGGCTAAGGATCTAGACTTGAAAGACAACACATATTTGTTGAAATTAACTACTCTCCACCTGGTGATCTGACCATGCTGTGTCGATTGAGGACTGCTTTGACTTCTGCCACTCACACTCAGCAGCAATTGTTTGAACACTGTGGCGGTGGACTGCTGCTCGATGCACTCTCATCAAGTCCTGCTCCTTCTTCAACCCACGTGCCAAGGTAATCAAGGACATAACTCCCTCTTCAGTCTCCTCATCCGCCAGGACCATGAGGTCTTCAGGGAGTGGGCTGTCTGACTGTGGGACTGTTTGACTGTTGATGTCACTGATCTTGACATCAGATCTCATAGCAACAATCTCTGGGAGCAACTTGCTGTCCAACCAACCACAACGCCAGTTCTGCATGAGCTTCTCAAACTGTGGGCATGTGAGACTGGCTTTGAGCTCGGACTGAAAGTGGACCATCAAGCATGCCATCACATACACCTCCTGCTCTTTCCCGGCATCTCTGAAACCACTGCAGACTGCCTGCTGGTGAATAGGTGGGGTCTGATTTCTGTCCAAGTACTCCTTGATCTTCATGTCCCACTTGTTCTGCATCCGGACAAGTGTTTCCTCCACCTTGGCCCAAGAATGCCTGCAAATCTCATACCACAATGGGTTGGCCTCCCTCTGAACTCGAAGAAGCCCGATCTGTGGCTTCGCAGGATTGAAGTGAGGCAAAGCAATGCAGCCCAGAGTGATGGCTGTGTACTGGGGGGCCTCTGTCCCCCAGATTACTTTCAGTAGCCGGCGTACAGAGTATGGCGCCTGGTCGAACACATACAGTGCCGAAATCTCATCCGGGTTGACTCTGGACTTTCCCACTGCTTGCTTGTTGTGCTTAGAGATGGCCTCTTGGAGCAGGTCGTGGCGTGTCTTTCTGGTTCCACAGCTCTTTTGTGAGACACAATCCGGTCGAACCTGAATGGGCTGCAAGACTGAGAGACTGCAAATCATTCAACCCTACACATGACATCCAAACTACTGTGTGTGAGCTGAGATCCCAACAGAAAGTGCATGTTGGCAATTGACGGTCTTGATCTGGAACTGGCATCAGTCTTGATTCTGAGACTGTCCAAGGACTGCGCTTCGACTGACTGCTTTGGGTTGCAAATGCCAAAGACACCTGAGCTCTGAAAAAAAAAAAAAAATCAATTGATTGAATCTTCAAAAACAAACAGACAGCTTCATCTGCATGCAAAAAGATTTAATGCACTGAGACAGGAAGCACAAACACTTGAGAAGACGACGTGCAAGTTCCTGCTTGACATCCTCTGCCAACAAATTGCCACTACCCATCCAGTCCAGCTTGATGGCTGTCCAGCACAGCAGCTGACAGGCCATTGTCACAGAGGAGCCAATACTCAAGGCAATTGTGAAATCATCAATTGGTCCCTGGCTTGGAAGCAGACTGTTGGCCGCTGCAGCTGCTGAACAATGCTCGGGACTGTTGGCCTGTGTGACTGCACGTCCTGGTGTCCATTGGTGTGGCCAGTTGAAAAGCACTTCGAGGGGGTATTTGTCTGTCTCTGCACCTGAAGTCACCAAGAACCGCTGCATATTGTCTCTGATGCCATGCAGAGGTGGTGCACCTTTCACATGTGAAATCTCAGCAAGACCCAGCTGCCACAATCGAAGCTTGAAGACTGTGGGAGATGAAGATGGACCCACCCCAGTTTTGTAATTTTGCACATCAGGGTAGAACTGCTCATATTCTGTCGACGCAGAGAATCCCACACATTGGGAGCAGTCCAGGAAGAGGCCTCGAAGGGCCGCACCATGAAGTTCACGCTGCTCTTGAGTTGCAACCTTTCCAGAAAGCCACTCACAAACATCTTTGTAAAGAGCACGGCCATCAGGACCTTTGTGGTCAATCTCAGATTTCAGCAGTGCCATTGCCTCCTGAAAAAGTGTATGCATAGAAGCAGGTGCAACATTGGCATTCTCCTCTGCCATGCTGCCTGCAGGACAGTAGGACTGCCTGCCTGACACTGAGCAAAATGCTCTGCATTTCCAAGCAGTTCAAATCAACATCACAGCTTCACTGACTCTGGCAACAAGAAAATGCAAAGCAGTGCACAGTTTGGCATTGTTGGTCTTTTCACACGGTGTACACCACTTTCACTTCATCCCAGTGAGACACATGCTGTGCTTGGCCACAATACCTCACCAAAGTAACCACAAGAATTATGCAACAACTTGCTACAGTACACAGGACTTTCAATCATGGTGAAGTATCTTCAATCATGGTGAAGTATTTCTAGGGCCCCCTGCCTACCAACTGTTGCTATCCAACAGCCACAGGTCAAGGTTCAGGAAACACAGCAAATGATCAAATTATTCTGTACCTAAGCCTCTCACACAAGACATCTACAGTCTCTGGACTGTCTGACTGTGAGACCGAGAGGCAAACACAGATTCCCCATGAAAAGTGCTCAGCAACTTCATGCCGACCCACATGGTCAGACTGCAAACTTCCACACTGTTGTACATAAAGAGCAACAAAACTGCATGGCCCCAGGCTGCAATCAAAGCTGGTAGCTGACTGTTAGCCTGTGCGACTGCCGGACGGCCCAAAGACCCTGCTCAATCTTCTTGCTGACTTTTGGCCTCTGGGACTGCTCAAAGACCCTTCTGAATCTTCCTGTCGTCGAGCTCTTCCTGGAAGAACATCCGAGCATCCTCTGCAGTACGTGTCGGAGTGAAGACAGAGTACCAGAGACGCTCATTGGCCTCACTCCAGTCACTCTTTTGGATCATCTTGTAGAAGGACATGCGCTTGACCAGCCAAGTCCTCAAGCCTTTGTCAGAGCGCTTCGCTTCTGGACGGCGCCGCCCAGCAAAGGTGCTCTTCTTCGGCCACGAACTGTGCTTTTTGGAGTCAAGACTCTCATTGTCGGAGTCAGTCTCACCGTCATCATCGTCGTCCTTGGCATTCTCGTCCTTGGCCTCCTCGTCCTTGGCAACCTCGTCCTTTGCATCCTTAGCCTTCTTGTTGTGATCATCCCGGGAGTGTGCGACTGCAGGACTGTGGGACTGCAAGCCTGCATCTGGGGTCTGTGGGGCTGCTGCTGGGCTTTGGAGCTCAGCAGGTGTGCCAGAGGATGCAAATTCGACACTCTCAAACGCATCGAGCTCCTGCATGGTTGGGTTTCTCAGATCGGCATCAGGATCTGCACATCGTGCAGCAGGACGCTTGTTCGTGCTCTTTGCTGCTGCAGGCCTCTTCATGGTAGAAGCAGGGCGCTTCTTAGGTGCAGCCTTGGCCTTGGCCTCTGGAGCTGTCGCACTGCTGGACTGCTTGCCAGAGCCCTTGCCACCCTTGCCACGGCCTTTGCCACCCTTGCCACGGCCTTTGCCACCCTTGCCACCACCTTTGCCACCCTTGCCACCCTTGCCACCACCTTTACCGCCCTTGCCACGACCCCCCTTGCCATGACGAGCCTGTGCTAAAGCAGCAGCCTTTGCCTTGGCTTCTGCTTTGATCTTGTTCCTCTCTTCTCTGGCTGCTGATTTCCCATAATCCACACTCAGGCCATGAGTGGGGTCGGACAGTGGGCCTGCTGTGTCACGAGCAGACTCTGGGCCTGTCGGACTGTCAGACTGCAGGCCTGTCGGACTGTCAGACTGTTGGCCTGTCTGACTGTCAGACTGTGGGCCTGTCGAACTGTCAAGCTTGCCCATGGCCTTCAATTTGCTGGTCTCTCCAGCAGTCAGCTTCCCATCAAGTTCGACGCACAGAACCTTTTTAGACACCACAGCCACCGACTTCTGTTCTGCTTCCCGTTCCTTCCTCAGCTCAGCTGGGGACGGGCTAGGATCCTGGAAAAGAGCTTTGCGAGGATTTGGTGAAGGAGTGACGACTGATGACGAGCTCAAACTTCGCAAAACAGACGGGTGCTCTTATACTGATGCTTCTGACTCCTGGCTGAGGGGCACCACATCAGCCATACAACCACCAAACATGGCCGGAAACTACTACAGTGTAGAGAGCTACAGTCAAGGGGAACAAATCTACCAAAAAGTGTCTGCAGGGGCACCATCACAATGCATGAGAGAGTGGCAGCCAAGTGCAAGAACTGCTTGGCACAGTATCATTTTTGCACATCACAGACAAATCACATAATGCTGCAGAAGCCAAAATTCTATGAGGCCCATGGGTCCGATTCAGAACCACATGTCTCAATGCCGAGCTGGGCAGACTTAGTCTGAAGCCGTTTCTGCATCTTGGTTTTGCCAGCTGGTTTCTTAAAAACCTTCATGGCTGTTTTTTTTCTGTACAGTCTTCTTTGCTGCAGGTCTTTTCTTTACAACTCTCTGTACACCTCTGTGAGACTGTGGGCCTGTTTCTGGGTCAGACTCGCCCCAAGGATCAGACCCTGCAGCAGACATTGCCCGCCGGACTGTAGGGATTGTCGGCTGTGGGACTGTAGGGGCTGTAGAGACTGTAGAGACTGCAGGCCTGTTGCAAAACTTCTGCCAGGCCTTGCAGATGGCCTCTCCCATTGCAGCCGGATACAGACCACTGCCTTTGAGGTCGTCTTTGCCGGTCTTGGCCACAGTGCCATCTTCAAGTTCTTTGGACTTCATGAGTAGAACATGATCTGAACATGTGCACTTCCAAATAGCAGCTTTCATCCACTGCCCAGGAGCCATGAACTTGTAGACTTTCTTGTATGTGGGTTTTTCATCCACATATGCACATCTCGGCACATAAAAAAAGTTCAACTTGCAACCAGGCACTTCAGACAGTCGATCAATGTGCTCTTTCAGGAATGAGAACATAGTGGAATTCACCGGGTTCTCAAAGATGACGTGGAGTCCCCTTGCCACACCGAGCACCAGTAAGAAAAAAGGTAGTCCTTGGGTTGGCTCCCTACACGCACTTCCCACCCAATAGTGACTGACGAGACAAGACATCTCTATTGCTTGCAAGTATCTGGCCATCAGGTTTCCTGCTCGGACTTTTGGGTTCTCTAGATCACCAGCAAAATTACCCTTCTTCCTCTTTGTCCAATGGAGACAAGGGAATGAGAACGAGCTGCAGTCCGGTGCCAAGCAAAGCAGAGCGCCTGCTTTCCTGAGTCAACAAAACAGACAAAACAGATGAAGAGTGTATCCCTGATTCTGGACAGACAAGTCTCAAACGAAGAACCATCTTCACAGCTTGGAAGAAACCATGTGCTGTCAATACATCTGACTAGTGGCTGTTGGTGTAATCAAAACTGTCGGCAGCCAGACCTGCACGATGTGCAGCTTTCACAATTGCTGTGGACACACTGAAGATCTCCACGACATCGAGATCACAGGCCTGTTCTGCCATTGTTGGCACTTCCAGAATTTCAAGGACTGTCCAGCCAAACAATGACATGGTACAAGCAAGAGCCACATCTCGCCGAAACATGATTTCTCTAAGCTACTTCTCTACAGACAGATGGCCTGCTGGACTGCAAGCCTGCTTCTTGAGCACAGGAGACCAAGAACCATGGTGCCGTGCCTCTCAGACAGATGCTGTAACCACAGTATAGGCCTGCAATGTTTTTTGTTCAATGTCCGAAATTGATCATCAGCTGCCAGGAGCTACTCAATAGCATTGACAGGCAGTGAGACTGTCAGGTCGACAGACAAATCTCAGCAGCGTTTAAAGCGCACCATCAGGTTCCAGCAACTACTCGGCAGTATTGGAAGCTGAGCATGTCCTTCTGGCATCATTCTGAAAACACGTGGGGCCTGGCTCAGAAAAGAAAGATGATACACGACATATTTTCGATCCATCATCAAAGCATTGAGTGCCTGGGCTGCTTTGGGCAGCATGTACTTGCCAGCACACAAATCTGCCAACATGCCATATGTCTTCAACTGTGCCTCAGTCAGAGGGACCATTGCATGAACAGCTCGAGGGCTTGAGTCCCTGATGCGAGAAAGACGTTCTGCAGATACTACCAGCAAAGGTGGTTGACTGAGAAGCAAGTCCCTCACATACATCTTCACACATATGTAGACAGAATGAGGTTCGACACTCTTATCCAGCATGTTCCGGTGCCTCACAGACAAGCAGTCCCCTGTCACCATAATGAAACAATGTGGGACTTCAGGGCTTTCTGTTTGCTCGCCACCCCGATCCAGTGTTCGAGGCCGGAAGGAGTTGTAGAACTCAACACCCATTGGTGTCAGCCAGCTGTCAAAATTCCGGACACCAGACACATTTCGAGCAAGAAGCAGACCACGTGGAGCTGTGTGACTGCTGGACCGTAGGCCTGGAGCTGGGATGTGATGCCCCCAACAAAAACCAAATTACATAATGGAAGAAAGTCTGCTACTGTGACAATCTACACAAGGGGCCTGCTTCGATGTAGTCCAAGATTTCTTGGGGTGTCTGCCAAGTGGACTTGCGCTTCATGATGGAGAATACTACAGCAAAAAGCTGATCAATATCTTCATGCGTGTGTCCCACCATAAGGTGGAATAGAGTTGCAGACTTGAACAGCTTCTTCCCGACCAAGTAGGACAGATATCGAATCACAAACTGGTTCTTGGCACTTTTCACAGTGTTGTCAGCCACAACCACCAAATGTGCAGGAAACACACGCTTGGACTGCAGACTGTCGGACTGCAGACTGTTGGACTGTGGGCCTGTCGGACTGTCAGACTGACACATCTTCCAAATATTCTCAATAGATTGTGAGAGCACTTCACAAAAATAGTCTGCACCTCCAATGATGTTGAGGTTGGCCATGTACAAGAATGTCCCCCATCCGTGGGCAATGGCACCAGTAAATGTGACTGTCGGTCTGGCAACATTGTCTAACTCATGTGGGACTTTGCGGAAACCCCATCTGGGCCATGCAAATTTGCTGTGGTCCATGTCATCAATGATAATTGTCAGAACAGATCCAGATCCACATGGTGGCAAACCATCATCTGATGGAGAAGCTGCTTGGGTTTGGGAAGCAAACCGAAGTGACCAGTACAAAACTCGGTCTTCATATTGTTCCTGATGATGTCTGCGTAAGGTCTTGGCAGCCTCCATCTTTTTGGACCACGAGACTGCAGGACTGTGGAGAATAAGCTGCAGGTCAAAACAGATCTGACACTGTTTGTGCTGAGACTTCTCACGCATACGCAGCATGTTTGACCAGTGACTGTTCCATCTTCTGCGAAAAGTGTCATAAGACGGAATGTCTGAACCAAACTCTGGGTGTGCCTCTTGCAGGACACTCCACTCTGCCTGAAATTGCCAGTAGAGGTCCGAGATTTTGCACTTTTGGATGTATCTTCTGGGGAGACCACCTGAAGTACCCAAGCATGAGGCTGTCACTGGAGGAGAAACATGGGCATAGAGGCTGTCCTGTCAACATTTGAACTGGCAATGGTCTGTCACACAATGGCAATCAAATTATAAATTCAACCAAACACAAACTGAAATAAAATGTGATGATCTGCAGTCCTGGTCCCATGGGTCGTCAATGACAGCCTCGTCGTCCTCTGGCATTGACTCGGCCACAGACTGGTGCAACTCCCGGAAAAAGTGGTCGCATTTGTCTACAGCATATGCTTCTTTGCACTGCTTCCCAAGTTTGTGACCAGCAAAACCAGCTCTTCTTCCGTCTGGAACACCCTTGATGTATTTACGCATGGTGGATTGGCCACAGCCAATCTTGCGGCAGAAATTCAAAAAACAGACTTGCCTGTCCCCAATCACATAACTCCTTGTAATCTTCGGGACTGAAGGACTGTGGGACTGTTTGGAAGTTCCACTCTTTGCATCTGCAGGATGTTTGGTCGAATCACACTCACCATATGTGGACTGCAGCAGATGCACACGGTCCTCTGACGACAATTTCCAAAAATCCAGACACAGTGCCTGCAGATCTTTGAGACACAAACCCTGTGCAGCGCATGCTGGAAAACTACAGTTCGGTCTTTTGCAACTCTCTCGCCAACGAAGACGAACTTTCTCTGGATCACAGCCATTTTTGTCGTAACTTGTCAGTTGTCTCGGGGCTGCAGCTGAAGCTAAAAGCCTCGAACCCACTTCCAATCCAACAGGTCGACTACAGGTCTGTGACGACTGCCCATTGTTGTCCCATGGATCATCTTCAAAACCAGGACTGTGGGACTGCAGTACTGGCGACTGCTCTTCCCACGGATCAGAATCTTCAGATTCCCAAGGATCTGAATTTTCCTCACCCCATGGGTCAGACAACTCCTTGTCTTCTTCTACAGACTGTCTCTTTGCTTTCTTTTTGGGGCGTCGAGTCTTTGGGGGCATCCAGGCTTGAACCAAACATTGTGCACAAATGTTCTCGCACAAACACAAAAGACAAATGTGCAACTTGAAGCAAGAGTCTCTGGACAGGCATGTTTACTTTTGGCACAACTCTAGGTGTCATGCTTCGAGGCTTTGGAAGCCTTCAACTTCTCAAGCTTTGCCTGTAGTCGCTTCTCACGCGCGGCTACACGACGTTTTGCTTTAAAATCTCTGGTCTCCTGCTGAAGCACTTTGCGCACTTGCACTGCAGGATGCCGAGACCAGAGTTGAACTGACTGTATCATTGGCAGGCTATACTTCTTCATTTTAGAAAAAAAGGCACGTCTTTGGAAGACTGCAGGAGTATCTGTGCATGCAGTTGAATTCTGGACGGTGGCATCTGAAAATGAATTAGTGAAATCAAAACTGCCTGTGGCAGCCACAAAACTGGAATCTGTCTTTTCGGGCAGTTGTGCCATTTCAGGCAACTCTGCCTCTTGCAAAACTGGAATGTCCTGCTCGACTGCAGGACTGACAGGACTGCTAGCTTCCTGTAGTGAAGCTTCATCAGTTGCTACTGATACTTGATTTCTAGGCCTCCTAGGTTTTCTGGGTTTCGAGGATGTCATAGACAAAAAACGATGCCGAACAGCAGAGTCACGAGGTGCATCTTCAGATTTGCAAACTGTAACATCTGAAAGCCACTGGCCACCAATTGCTCTGGGCTTCTTCTGAATAATTTGCTGCTCTTGCAATGGACTCCATTGCTGAAAACCACCAAACATATCCTGGGATCATGGTCATAATAATATTACTAAAGAAGACACGCAAACACTCTGCCCAGGAGAGAGAACGAGAGAGAGTTGCTTTCTGTCTGTATGTGTAGTATATAATAATTATATTATATCATGGAGGAGGGGCCTTGAACATAAATTTTTAAATTTCACTAAGATTACAAATTATCTACCTAAACCCCTACAAGACTTACTGGCCATATGCTGTCGACTGGTTGGAGACTTGCTCTGCAAATGGAGAAATCGAGTTGCTGAACCACAGTAGTTGCCCACCCCAGCATAGGCCCCCAAATCCTGTTGCCAATCCCAGCGTAGGCCCCAGATTCCCGAAGTCCCAGGGCCGTGACACCAGCCATTTTGAGATCTGGAAATAACTGGTTTTTTCCAGATCTCAAATGGGCAACCAACTTGTTCCAGATCTGATATTGGCAACCGATCCCCAATATGAGATCTGGAACAAGTTGGTTCCCCATTTGAGATCTGGAAAAAACCAGTTATTTCCAGATCTCAAAATGGCTGGTGTCACGGCCCTGGGACTTCGGGAATCTGGGGGCTACGCTGACACTTATTGTCTCGAGCCAAAACAATTTCTGCTTAGAGAATGATACAGAAATGACTACCTTTATGCTGTTTTGCCAAAATGGGTAAGAAACTTAGTTACCCTCTGCTTGCAGTATGCACTCTAATACCCCCAGGAAAACATAGGATTCCTCGGTCCATCTATTTCACAGTGCGCCACAGTCCGAGATTCCTACAGTGGTTGTGCTCAAAACACAGTCCTACAGTCTTACAATGCAAAAAACAGTAAGGCTTAGAGTCCAAAACAGTGTCCAGATGAATTGAATTAGATTGGAATACAAAAAAATCAGACTCAGTCTTAATACTTCAGCTGGTACAACAGACTTGGTACCAGCTCGAGAATAAAGAAGATAGTATGGCACCAGGTCAAGAATTTCCTGTTAGATTTTGTTGTGGAATCAGAATGATCTTGGGTGGGGCCAAATGGGAAATTTTCGCTTGTGACAACAAATCACAGGTCACTGGCCCAAGAAGAAAATACATGGCAAAAATTTTAAATTAGAAATGAACTTGGAGTAGATGTTGCTGTGTCACAAGTCTGTACAGTACTGTTTGTCATTGCACCACACATACTTATTCCCGGAGTTTTACAGTAATATTAAGTTAAGTCAATGTATGCCTTCAGAATTGAGGCAGTCTTTTCTCTGGGGTGCTCAAGATTACAACAAAGCCAATGGATGGATTTGATTCAATGATATGTAAGGAGAACCCATTGGGTCAGTTAATTTGATTTTTCATTCCAATTTCATGGCCAACACAAAGCACCAAGAAAGACTGCAGTGAATGTTCTCAGTCCAATTTCGTGGCTATCACAAAGTACCAAGAAAGACTGCGGTGAATTTTCATATGTTACATATAAAAATAAATAATGCAGACAGACAAGCACACTGAAGACTGACTGCCTGACTGAGTTAACTAGTCTAGTTAACTCAGTCAGGCAGTCAGTCTTCAGTGTGCTTGTCTTAGTATTTAATACTTTCTGAATTTGTTTCCTCGTGTTGCTATGTAAGGATTTGAGTCAACTATTTTGATTTTCTGTTCAATGCCAAGGCTCATACAAGTGACTAGTCAGTATTGTCGCACTCATATAATCTGTAAGGAAACTACCAAACACACTGAAGACTGACTGCCTGAGTTCTCTTACATAATATTCTCTCAAGAATTATGTCCCCGTACTTTGTCTCAGTCTTGCACCCTGTGCAAATACACTGCCTGAGTTTCCAATTGGTTAATTTCCTGTGGGTTACATCAGTTGAAGCCACACACTGACTGCCTTTCTCTGGCCCCGGAACACAGCTGGAATTGAGCTATGGGACCATGAAAATTTAATGGTAGTAGGCTCACCCTTTGCCTTATGTCCGAAGACAAATTTTTGATTTCCGATTATTGTACACCAGCAGAACTGGTGTTTTTCCCCAAAATTGTCATATTTCAAAACACAAGCAGGACTGTTAATTTACCCAAAATCATCTTACCATCTGCTTCTTGGAAATAATGCAGTATCTTCAAACTCAGCACCTGCCTCACCAGCCAGCCCACACAGAAGCCCTCGACTTCCGCAGGTTTTGAAGGAAAATCTGCACTGGCTGCAGGAGGTGCAAAGCCACTGAAGTTGCACTAGTAAACCCTGTAAGACTCAAACCCCCAACCCCCCTTAAACCCTGTCCTGCCTGTCCTTGTCCACGATGTCCATGAGATAATGTAGAGGCACAGCTTGTACAACATAGCCGTGTAGTGATTGGCCTAGCTCCTCTGACAGCACATTGATGGATCTGCACATATTGCTCAGTGTGATAAACGTGCAGATGTTTTGGCTTCGGCAGCATGATGACATCGCAGCACCACCATATGACCTTATCTGGTTTCATAGTTCATTCTCGTATTCTCGAATGTGGACTGAACAGGCAAGCTACATAGTGATGTTTGTTTGCCACCATATTTCCTGGCTTTGTTGGTGTGCATATTGCCACGAAGTCAACCTTTCCTGCACCTGTGTCGGGTCAACACCTGCCATTTTGTTTTGGGTCTCCATCAGAACTCACTGGGCAAGCCTATGCACTGTTCCTGAAATCATTCGGTGGTTTCACAAACATATAATAACTAATTACCTAAAACTTGTGGAGCTAAGCCCTGACCCAGAACTCGGAAACCACAGTCCCCACCAGTTGTGACAGCAGAATGGTGTATTTTCTCCTTATTGAGCTGCAAAATCTTGAGCCTTGGGGAAAGGAGGGGTTAGGGTTTAGGGTTTATGTTCTTAAATTATGCCGACCACCTGGGGCCGGGGTCCGACCTAAGGAACAGGCTTGGGGAAGAGGAGGGGGGCAAAAACAAAAAAAAAACAAAAAAAAACGCACGGTACGCTTTCTCCTTGAGCTGCGATGCCTTGTTCTTGAGCCTTGAGAAGGGGAGGGGCTGGGCTATTAGGGTTAGGGTTTACAAATACAAACCAACTAAAAACCAATTTATGTTCAAGGCCACTCCTCCATGTGTATGTAGTCTATCCGTTGTATTGCCGCAGTTATGCTGCTAAAAATCATGTTATTATCTGAGAATATATTATTTTGTAAATATGAATAACCTCAGCACTCACAGACTACTCCACACTCGCCACCACAGCCAGGTTGCTGACAGACTCCGCTTGGAGACTGCACTGTTCACTGCCCAGACTACCAACTGCGCAGTGCAGCTTTACTGCTGTGTAGACGGCCAGACTGTGGGACTGGCAGACTGCAGTTATGCTGTTGTGACTGGCAGACTGTGGGACTGCCAGACTGTGGGACTGGCAGACTGCAGGACTGCCAGACTGTGGTGCTGCAGATTGCAGAGCCTGGCTGTTGCAGTAAGCGCACCTTTGAAGTCCTCCTCGAAGCCGTCCAAGACAGTATGTAGACTTCCCAAATGTACCTGTTGGCAGGGTTTAGGGACTTTGGGGTTTAGGGATGCAAGACCTGGGGTTAAAGTGGACCGACAGACTGTGGGACTGCCAGACTGTGGGACTGGCAGACTGCAGGACTGCCAGACTGTGGTGCTGCAGATTGCAGAGCCTGGCTGTTGCAGTAAGCGCACCTTTGAAGTCCTCCTCGAAGCCGTCCAAGACAGTATGTAGGACTTCCCAAATGTACCTGTTGGCAGGGTTTAGGGACTTTGGGGTTTAGGGATGCAAGACCTGGGGTTAAAGTGGACTGACAGACTGTGGGACTGCCAGACTGTGCAACTGTGGATTGCAGACCCTGGCTGTTGCAGAAAGTGCACCTTTGAAGTGCTAGTCGAAGTTGTCCAAGAGTATGTAGGGACTTTGGAGTTTAGGGGTTCAAGGTTTGGGACTAAAGTACCTGTTGGCAAGGTGTAGGGACTTTGGAGTTTAGAGGTTCAAGGTTTGGGACTAAAGTGGACTGCCAGACTGTGGGACTGTCAGTGTGTGGGACTGCCAGACTCTGGGACTGGCAACTGCAGGACTGTGGGACTGCAGATTGCAGAGCCTCGCTGTTGCAGCAAGTGCACCTTTGAAGTGCTCGTCGAAGCCGTCCAAGACAGTATGTAGGACTTCCCAAATGTACCTGTTGGCAGGGTCTAGGGACTTTGGGGTTTAGGGATGCAAGACTTTCAATTAAAGTTGACTGCCAGACTGTGGGACTGTGGACTGCGTGCAGAGCCGGCTGTTGCAGCAAGTGCACACTTGAAGTGCCAGTCGAAGTTGTCCAAGAGTATGTATGTAGGACTGCCCAGAAATGCCTGTTGGCAGGGTTTAGGGACTTTGGGGTTTAGGGATGCAAGACCTGGGGTTAAAGTGGACTGCCAGACTGTGGGACTGGCAGACTGCAGGACTGCCAGACTGTGGTGCTGCAGATTGCAGAGCCTGGCTGTTGCAGCAAGCGCGCCTTTGAAGTGCTCCTCGAAGCCGTCCAAGACAGTATGTAGGACTTCCCAAATGTACCTGTTGGCAGGCTTTAGGGGCTTTGGGGTTTAGGGATGCAAGACCTGGGGTTAAAGTGGACTGCCAGACTGTGGGACTGCCAGACTGCGCAACTGTGGATTGCAGACCCTGGCTGTTCCAGAAAGTGCACCTTTGAAGTCCTCCTCGAAGCCGTCCAAGACAGTATGTAGGACTGCCCAAAAGTACCTGTTGGCAAGGTTTAGGGTCTTTGGAGTTTAGGGGTTCAAGGTTTGGGACTAAAGTGGACTGCCAGACTGTGGGACAGTCAGCGTGTGGGACTGCCAGACTCTGGGACTGCCAACTGCAGGACTGCCAGACTGTGGGACTCAGATTGCAGAGCCTGGCTGTTGCAGCAAGTGCACCTTTGAAGTGCTCGTCGAAGCCGTCCAAAACAGTATGTAGGACTTCCCAAATGTACCTGTTGGCAGGTTCTAGGGACTTTGGGGTTTAGGGATGCAAGACCTGGGGTTAAAGTGGACTGACAGACTGTGGAACTGTGGACTGCGTGCAGAGCCGGCTGTTGCAGCAAGTGCACACTTGAAGTGCCAGTCGAAGTTGTCCAAGAGTATGTATGTAGGACTGCCCAGAAATGCCTGTTGGCAGGGTTTAGGGACTTTGGGGTTTAGGGATGCAAGACCTGGGGTTAAAGTGGACTGACAGACTGTGGGACTGCCAGACTGCAGGACTGCCAGACTGCGGGACTGCCAGACTGTGGGACTGCAGATTGCAGAGCCTGGCTGTTGCAGCAAGCGCACCTTTGAAGTCCTTGTCGAGGCTGTCCAAGGCAGTATGTAGGACTGCAAATATGTGCCTGTTGACAGGGTTTAAGTGAGTCATGTCAGGTATAAGGTTTCAGAGGTTAGGGTTGGTAACTTATTATTATTAGTTGGGTTCCGAGATTTAGTGGGGTGAGGGTAGAGCCAGCCAGGATTTAAATAATTTAGAATTTGATATTAGTGTCAGAAAGGGGTTGGATTTGAGAGATTGGGTTGATTAATACATAGTAGATCTTAAGGCTTTGGCTTCAGATTCTGGCCTGCTGAAAGTCAAGCCATGTGCACTGGCTGCTACCACAATCCTTAACCCCCAAAAAATACCAGTAACAACTAGAACCCTACCTGAATAAATCTTGGTGTGCTTTGGGATTCATACCTGCCGAAAAAACCCTGACACTACAACATAATAAGCCCTAAAACCTTAAAGCCGGACACTAACAACATCTCAAAACACAATTACTAAATTCTATAACCTTAAACCCTGAGCCTGGGCTCTACTAAACCCAACTAGAGTTAAAGCTAAATACCCTAAACTCCAAAAGTTTGCTTTAGTCCAGTCACATACTGGAGACCAGCTGCTGGCTGCCGAGGCAACAAGGTATATTAAGCATATTGTTGTTGACATACACCCAAAGGCACCCTATCTGTACTTTTATATAATATAAATAAATACTATAAGTACAGATAGGGTGCCTTTGGGTGTATGTCAACAAGAAGCACTCCGGTCTTACTTCACTGGTAAGTATGATATTGGGCATTAGTCCGTGTCAGATTTTAGGGTTATGGATTCATGGTGCAGGCTCCTGAGAAGAACACCACTACAACACAAAGTTCGGGGTAGGCCATGAAAGAAAGCTTCAAGTTTAATGCCCCAGGTACTTTTTTAATTCTGAAGCCCCTGAAGGCAAATCTCCAACGAAACCTGGAAGCTGGAAAGTTGGAAGCTGGGGCCCCTGGCCCAGTTTGCCAGTCTTGCACCGGAGCAATGAACTAATTACAAATTCACTGGCAGTGAGTGGGCTTTGTTTGATCCAACAAGCAGTGGCAATCAGTCTGAGCGCATCTGCAACATGTACAACATATCTCTCCAGTCCTAAATGCAGACTGTGGGGCTGTGGGACTGTAGTATTCCAGAACATTGGGTCATTGGGGCTGTGGGACCATGTGACCACCATTCTTTGGGGCCTGCGGGACTGTGTGACTGTGGGACAATACAACACTAGGACTGTGCGACAGTAGGACTGTGCCACTGCACTGAAGTGCAGCCTCCAAGGCCGCGACAGTCCCACAGTCCAACTGGCCTGAGGAGAGACAGGGTTGGGGATCTGATTCTGGGGTTGAACATCGGGGTCTTGTGTCTTGACACCAACTCTAGTACAGTGCACTTTCTGAAGGCTCAACACATTGAGGGTTAGGCCATGAAGTCAATGTTGTCGTAGATGGCATTCCAAGTGACCTGGCCAAGCAGACTAGAAGTCAGTCGAGGCTAAACTTATTATTATGTTCTTTGCACTTAAAGAGTTTGGTATTTCTTCACTTGACTGTACATAGTAAGGTGCCAAAATATGTTAGTCCTTGGGGAATGGGATTCCAGTCACATTTGGCACACATATTAAAGAGGAAGGGTTTAAGGTTTACAGTTCGGGGGTTTGCATGAAATCATGCAGTACTGCTTAGGGTTCGGGGGTGAGGGGTTGAGGGTTTGTAATATCATAATATCGGAAAAGAAATGCCTCGATATAGATCCTTATCCGGCAAACTCCACCACCCTAAACCCTGATTATCTCTAAACTCTAGTCTCTCTACTGTACTCTAAACCCTGGCACCTGTATCTTTCTGCACAGCAATAACCCTGTGGCTGTATGTAACTATTATTGACCTTATCAGAGTCATATATATATTCATATGATAAATATTTATAATTTAAATAATATTCATGTTAGAGTGGGCAGTTATATTTATTTCAAAGTCACAGCAGCGCTTAGACTTAAACCCAAAGCCCTATTGAATTATTACTACTGGCCCCTTCCTGATATGGACCCAGGCCTCCTAGCGCTAAACCCTAAATCCTACATAAACCCTAGAAACCCCTAAAGATTCCCACCTGCGGTGGCAGGAGCTGCGCCGCCAACCTGAACAAAAGGTGGGTACAGGTAAGGGTATTAGGGTTTAGGGTTTGAATAGTTCAGAGATTTAACTTATAATTAGCATTTGAGTTCTATACCTGGCACATCCAAATTCCTAAGCCCCAAAGACAAAGCCCACCTAAACCCAAAACCAAACCCAAAACACTAAACTCTAAAGCCAGTCTGCAGGGCATGGATTTAAAGTGTTTTGGGGTTCTGGATCTTGATCTCGGGTTCTATGTATTTACTCCCAAAACCCTAAAACCTAAACCCCTAAATGAAATTAAATACAAAAGACATAGTAATAGAGTCAGAGGCTTTAAGGAGTTCAGGGTACAAAACTTCAAGGGGCTTAGTGGTTTGCAGGGGTGAGTTAAGAGTTAGCCTGTCCATTTCTAACAACATCTCACATTCTGAACTCCTGCAACCCTAAACCCTAATGAAAATTGAAACATTGTCCAAAATCTTTATTAAGGGTTTAGGGTTGAGGGTTTAGGGGTTTCAGGTTTAGGGGTTGAAACATTGTCCTCAATCTTAAGGGTTTAGGGTTGAGGGTTTAGGGGTTTAAGGTTTAGGGTCTTGGGGTTTAGGGTGGTTTTGGGTTTAGGGTTTGAGGTTTTCTTCAATCAAGAGCTTTGATTAGGAATTGAAACTCTATCTCAGTCCGCAAGAGTGCTCTGCAAATTAGAAATAGTAATCTTGTCGATGTCAGATTTACAACGTGATAATCTGTGGCTAAATTTTATTTGTTACTCTAGGGCTTGGAAATTACTAAACCCTGGCCAGCTCGATGTCGATGATGTCAATGAAGATGTGTGCTGATGAAGCTCGCCTGCACATATGTCAGTGAGGATCATCACGGCGCACTGGTTAGTGATGCCATATGCACCTGCGAGTTGTGCCGACCAGGCCGCAGTAATGGTCGTTGTAGGGCTTCCCGGGGTTGGAAACCCACACAGGAGCCAAGTCATTGCGATCGTCGGCACTGGCACCACTGGTGCGTCCATCTGAGCGATCGTCCAGTGCGTGGTTCTTCTCCCACCAAGCTCTCAGAGCTGTTTTCCACCAGTAAAACCGGTCCTCCCACCGGTGCCAATGTGGCTGTCACTTGTTCTTAGTCTAATGATGTGGATTACAAAGGGCATGATTTCAGGACTGCAGGACTGTGGGACTGCAGGAGAATTTGAGCCTCTGCTTAGTTGCTGAGTGGAGTTTTATAGTGGGCACTATTATTATCCCAAAAGCTACTAAGTCTGGCTTCAGTCTAATGACATTAACCTAATGTTAGGGCTTAGGGTGTTAAGGTCTTAGGGATTGCAAAATGCTGCAGAAAACTAACTCTCTGATCCCTAAAAACCCTAAAACACCCAAATCTTCAACCCTAAACCCTACACTACAAACCCTAAACACTACTAAACCTCTGACCCCGAGCCCTAAAACCCTTAATCCGGAACCCCTAAATTCTAAAACCCCAAACCTATAAACTCTAAATCCTAGACCTGAACTAAAACACTGACAGACTACTAAACCTCTGACCCCGAGCCCTAAAACCCTGAATCCGGAACCCTTAAAATATAAACCCGAAACCTATAAACTCTAAACCCTAGACCTGAAACTAAACACTACAACCTCTGACCCCGGGCCCTAAAACCCTTAATCCGGAACCCATAAATTCTAAACCCAACACCTATAAATTCTGAACCCTAGACCTGAAACTCAACACTACTAAACCTCTGACCCCGAGCCCTAAAACCCTTAATCCGGAACCCTAAATTCTAAACCCAAAACCCAAAACCTCTAAATCTTAAAACCAAAATCAGGTGCTGCCTCTGCCCACCAGAACATCTGCCGGCGTGGCCCCCAAGCCTGGTTAGAGTTTAGAGTGTAGTAGTTTAGGGATTAGGGTGTTTTAGGGTCTAGTAGGGTTTAGGATTTCAATGGCAGGGTTTTAGGGTTTAGGGTTTAGAGTTTAGGGTTTAAGGTTTTCTTAAGCTCCTGCCCCTCCGAAAAATAAAACAACCTACTGTATATCTGTAATAGTACTAAACCCTAAACCCTAAACCCTAAACCCTAACCCTTAACCCTAAAGTAGTAGTTACAGAAGTACTAGTAGGAGTTACAGTAGTAGTCGTAGTAGTGGTAGTCCTGGTGGTGGTGGTGGTGGTGGTGGTGGTGGTGGTGGTGGTGGTGGTGGTTTGCGCTGATACATCAGGTAAAGCTTCTGATCTTCTGGGGCAGCTTGGCCTCGGATGTGCAGACATCAATGAATGGTAAAGGTAAGTCTTCAGGTCTGCAAACACGGTTTGCGCTGATGCATGAGGTAAAGCTTCTGATCTTCTGGGTGCATTTCTGCACAATGAATGGTAAAGGTAACTCTTCCGATCTGCAAACACGGTTTGCGCTGATGCATGAGGTAAAGCTTCTGATCTTCTGGGTGCATTACTGCACAGGTCTTGGGTAAAGGTAAGTCTTCTGACCACCTGTGTACACCATTTGTGCTGATGTGTGACAATATCAGCCTGTGTCAAGTATTCAATAATAAGTATTAGCTAGTTAGTTTTTAGTAGTAAGACAGAATCAGGGAACCCTACAGTATCAATCCTTAACAAGTGTATGGGGATAACAGCACTATGTTGCCTTTATCTGGTTTTCAACATTATGGGGTCTACTATACCTGAATCCTAAAACCCCAAAACCCCAAACTCTCGAATCTTGAAATGGTATTCATATCCCCAAAGACAATTAGGGTAATACCACAATTTCAATATAGCCCTGAAACTCTAAACCCTACTAACCCTACAACCCTAAATCCCGAAAATAATTTAGGGTAATACCACAATACAGCCCTGAAACTCTAAACCCTACTAACCCTACCTAACCCTTTTCCACAGGCTTGATGAGTGCTCACCCGGCCAGAATCCCCAAGGACTAACCCTACATCCCGAACATAATTTAGGGTAATACCAGAATATAGCCCTGAAACTCTAAACCCTACTAACCCTAACTAACCCTAATTCCCAAACAAAATTAAACCCTCCTGCTGTGGCCTCTTCAAGGCCACAGCAGCGTGCGGCTGGGCAGAGCCTTCCAGGCTGAAGGTTATACTAGTTAATAATTAGGGGTTTGGGTTTAAGGTTTTGGGTGGATTCTAGATATATGAAATATTCTTATATGATCTTGCTGTCAATTAATAATTGACAGCAAGATCATATAAGACCCCTAACATGATTCAAGGTAATATTCCTTCATTAAGGGGTAAGAGATTTTGGGTGGGGGTTGAATTGAGGGTTTGGGGGAACTGGGAACACACTTTTGCGCAGAACATTTGGTCGGTACAGCAATGATGAGACGACAGGGCGCCCAGCCTAGTTACATGACAACTGTAGGCTGTATGGCAATGGGTTATATGTACTGTAGGCCTGTATGACTGCTGGACTGGGCAGCCCTCTGCTGTTAGTCATTGGGTCAATCTCGAACACACAGAGTCATGTCTCATGCACGAGAAAGAAAAAGGGCACAGTGACCATCTGTGCAGGAGGATTCCGAATACAGGCCACAAGTCCCACAGTCTGTGCATTCAAGCAGTTGAGTCTAAGATGACTGCTGTATTTGATGACATTACACAGTAAAGACTGCAGGACTGTAAGCCTGTAGGACAGTGCCACATCACTGGGCATACCGCACACACTCCATCAGGTTGTCCGGGATCTTTTCCGGATCCAACTTGACAAGAGTCAGCTTCGGAGACACACGTGAGTGGAATGACGGCTCGTGGCTCCTGAGTAAGCAACACATGCATGTGTGACAAACATCCTAAACCCTAAACCCTAAATCTAGCTGCAAGCAAGCTACATCTCCAGCAGAAAAGCACGGCGTACAGGATCATGTTTGGGAGTCACCACAGCCATACGGTCAAGCTCCCACTTTGTGACTTGCCTCAGTTTGCACACAATATCAAAATCAAGACTGAAGGACTGCAGGACTGTTGGTCTGGGGCACATGAAGCTCTTTTGCACACCGGGGATAGCCGTGATCATCCAGTTGGGCCTGAGGACCTGCTTCTCTGCCCGCTCGATCTTGAACTCATCCTGGGATGCATCACTGAGTTACACGCATGACTTGTATTCATTTTGTTTGGTTGTGGGGAGATAGGGGAAACAAATGTTGTACCAAGTTTCGACTGTATTTGTCGGGCTCCAGATGTAGTTGCTGCCTGAGTACTTGAAGTGGCCGTCGACCTGCTGCCTCAGAAATTCGAAACAAGATGTCATGTCTGATCACAATTGCACAGCATCAAACTACACAACTGTCATGTATCTTTTCTGTCAAGCAGCTGCAAGATTTTCCAAAAGAAAATCGACGGCACTTGGAAGGCTTCCCCGTCTTGGATCGGCTGTCTGTAGAATACCCAAGCGAAATGCCCCTTGACAGGCGTCCAGAAGCTGAAACAGTCATCTTGCGTAAACAAGTCCGTGGGACCTCAGGAAGACACCAGTGACAAGTATAGTTTGATACAAACACAGCACATCTCTCCTCCGACTAACTGAAACAAGTCACTGAAGGGGTCTTTCATGGCCTTGACCACCCTGAAGCTGCCATTGACGAACTCCTGGCGATCCATCTCCAATGACCAGCCAAAGGGGGCCTTGTACGAGTCCCAGCAGGATCCGAACCACCTGTTGAGAAAGTTGACTGGGGTCTCCTCACAGAGGGCAAGAAACAAAATACATATCACCAGCAGTGCAGTAACACACAATGGTGTAGTTTCAGCACTCGTCCTGTCTTGGCATAGGCATTGTGACTGACGACTGGGGGCCTGTGGACTGTGTGCCTGATCGACCGAGAGTTCCACTGCCATCAGGTCCCTTGGGTGCAAGAGCACCCACCAAAATCATAGCATCACGAAGGATGAGGATAGTGTCATCCACCTTAGATGAAAAGATCTTGCCACTAAGTGATGAGCGCTCACAACAACCAACACAACAATCATTCTCATATAACATCATGGAAGGCACATGCTTGGTAAGACTGAAATCCAGGCCCTTCGGGTACAGATAGTCTGTGGCACCTCTGGATTGGCCGAACCCCTCAAAGCCGTGCAAGCACCAGTGGTAGACAATGGCCGAAGTGCACGGGATATTGCTGTCCAAAATATCCTCAGTCACACAGTCTCTCCATGACTCAGTCACACAGTCTCTCCATTCACAGTCTCTAATATGTATTCTTGTGACAAGCCACATCCAGCCACATGTTGAACTTGGCACGCTGCATCTCGTGCGAGAGGAACTCGATCATACCTTAGATCTAACTGGCAGTTGGACTTAGACAGAGAGCAAACAGCAACTCGACTTGACAAGCTGCACTCCTCCCTCATGTCCGAAGGCTTTGTGCTTGGACTGTAAGACTGCAGGACTGTCGGGAACAGGGTCAATGCCGACTTACCTCAGATTCCAAGCAGAAGTTGACAATGACATGACATGATCAACAGACTCATATTGCATACAAAAAACAGCGCATAGCAGTCTGGAGCATGTTGTCGTCAAATGTCACAGGGCCCCACTGGGTTTCCTTCTGCAAGACCATGGAGATCCACTTGAACTGGAAAGAAGGATCCACTTTCGGAACTTGCGTGGGAGTGGCTGCATTCCTCATTACACACAATGATACAAATCACATACACAGGCAAGTGTTCAAGAACATGACTGTGCATATCTTGAAATGAGAATCCTGAGATGCCACTGGAAATACTCCCAATCCAGAAGCCGGGTTGGACGAGCGCTGGACCGCATGCCCAACAAAGCCTGTTCTGCACCTGTGCCATGGGAGATGCTGCTGAACACACACAGTGAATCTGAATCTGCTAGACTACACAACACTTGCCCATGTTCCTACCTGCTCTGTCTGCACCAGCATAGCCACCAGGGGTTGCATCCGGGGCCGACGGTGCAAACACATCATCATGAAGATCAAGCTCGGGCTCTGGTGGATCGAAGCTTGTCAGGTGCAAAACCTGTCCTATGGTTGTCTCTCCCGACAGCGGGCCTGCTGACTCTGGGACTGCAGACTGCGAGACAGCGGACTGCGAGACAGCGGACTGTGAGACTGCAGCTGGCTGTGAGACTGCTGCAGACTGCGGGACTGTCTCGACTGGCTGTCCTCGGCACCTCAGTTCCACCTCAAGGGTATGACTTTCCCGCCCTGTCAACTCCAACAAGTAGTTGTCCTTCAACTCCCGAAGGAGCGTGGATGCCACACTCCCTGTGGAGATAGGCTGATCGGCACCCCGGCCCTGCCGATGCAACACGAAGAGGATCATCTGGTGATTGTGAAGCTGCAAGAACCCCGAGAAGTTCCAGACCTTGGTATTGTGCATGTGTCATGTGTGAACTGTAAGACTGCATGACTGTGACAGTAAAAAAGTCAAGGAACGGGGGTTGGGCCAGGGACTGCGTCAGACCTTTTGATTGAATCTTCGTGACTGCTCCCATAGACCGACACATAGTACGGTGACTGGTCATTGAGCCGATCCTTACATTGCTTGATCTGGAACTCCACCGTGTAGTTGTGCATGACGGCCATGGCTGACAAATGTGGGGACGACTTCACGCCCGGGACTGTTTGCCAGTAGGACTGCTGTGAGCAGAAGTTGCTGAAGAAACTCCTTGTCCTAGACCCAAACAAACCCAAAACCCTACGATACCTAGTAAACTCTTGCACATAAACTCCTAGACCCAAACGGTCCCTCCCAAACCCTACGATACCTAGCAAACTCTTGCACCTAAGCTGCTATACCCAAACAAACCCAACACGTTACGATACCTAGTAAACTCTTGCACCTAAACTCCTAGACCCAAACAAACCCAAAACCCTACGATACCTAAGTAAACTCTTGCACCTAAACTCCCAAACCCAAACAAACCCAAAACCCTACCATACCTAATAAACTCTTACAAATTACACCTAATAAAGAAACCCCAAACCCCACAATACCTGCCTAATAAACTCTTACCCTCAGATGGGAGTTTCCCAAAATTAGGGGTAGCTTACTTAGGGGTCCGGGTCCTTATAACAAGGATACTGTTACATTAAGGTACTATACAGGGATTCCCAAATTTTCGGAAACTCCCAATTACCAAATAACTTTAAACCCTTAAACTTACTAAACCTAAAACCCCAACCCTAAACCCTAAACCTTTTAAACCTAAAACCCCGGCCTTGGAGGCCGGCCAGTGGTGCCAGCAGCGGCACCAGCAGCGGCACCAGCAGCGCCGATGTAGATGATGATGATGATGATGATGATGATGATGCTGAAAGCCTGTGAGCCTGAAAGCCTGAGGAAATAAGCCCCCAACTTAAACCCTGGGGTCTTACTGTAGGGTTTAGGGTTAGGGTTTATTAAAACCCCCAACTTAAACCCTAATGGTCTTAAAACCCTGGGGGTCTTGCTTTAGGGTTAGAGTCTCTAGGGTATTAGGGGCTTTAGGGTTTTAGGTTTTAAAAACCCTGGGGGTTGTGCTGTAGGGTTAGGGGCTTTAGGGTTTTAGGTTTAAAAGAACCCAACTTAAACCCTAATGGACTTAGGTTTGGCCTTTAGGGTTTGGGGCTTTAGGCTTAGAACTGGTATCCTAGTTAGGTTTGCTTGGTATCCTAGTTCTTCTGCCTACTCCTTCTTTATAGTAGCGATAGCCAATTTTCATAAGTCTTCCAAGGGGTTTGATCCCTAAACCCAAAACCCTCCTAAATTTGGTGTGTTCTTAGCTCTTGGGATTTCAGGGGTTAGGGAGCTTAAGCGGTTCTCGGTCAATACTGAGACAAGGTGCCTTCGTTTTGGGTTTAAGGGTTTAGGGTTTAGGGCTTAGGGTTTAAGGTTTAGGACTTAATCTTGAAACGATTCTACATTGTAACGCATCCGGTCGTTGTTAAATAAGCCCCGTAGATTCATATTAAATGTAGTTTGTATGTATCCGTAAATGCCCCATTATGTCTGTGTATATATAAATGTATTGCTTGTTTATCTATCACGCTATATACACATCAGAGTGCATATATCGATGTCTCGCAATATTGCGCATAAGCTCTGAGCCTTGTTTGCGCAAAATGTTATGTGAGGAACCCCTTCTTAAAGGATCATGGGACTTAATAACTGGGGTTTTAAGCAAGGTAAGTACAGTTGTAATTACTTATAACCCCAATTAAGGTACTTGTAACCCTACGTACTAAGCCCCATGATCCTCCAAGTTTGTATCTTGTAACAACGAAAGAATACCTACGCACTGCCCCTCAGATCTATTGGATGCACGGTTCGAGAGGTCGGGGTCGACGTTTGGCCCCTAGTTGCTGAGTTCAGAAGCCCCCCCAAAAGTATACACTTTCAGTTCTATAGTGGGTAATGTTACCCTAAAAAGTGTAAAGTGTATCCACTCAGCAACTAAGAGCCGACTTGACTCACCATCGGTTCTTGGATGTCGGGTTTCTGGAGTCTCGGAATACAGGGCTTAGGGCTTAGGATTGTTTGGTGTTTGTAGCTTAGGGCCTAGGGGCGAATTTGGGAAGTGTGCAAGAATTAGGGTATCCGTCTACGAAGCCGCAAGGTCTGAATCAGGGTACCCTTTGCCGGATTATGCAGGGTCTCGCGTGTCTGGTCCCTAAAACCCTAAACCCTAACCCCTATACCCTAAACTCAAAACCCTTAGCCTGGGGCTTATAGTGCACTTTTAATGTCTAAGTATGTGGGCCCACCCTAGAAACGATGGACACTATATGGGAGACAGTGGCGAGGTGACTTCGTGGAGCCAAACCACCCGAGGTTAGACACACACTCCCCCTTTGGAGGGGGTACCTGATTTCGGGGTCCTTATTATCAGGATCCTACTATTTAGTGTACTTTATTAGAGTCCCCTATTTTCGGAAACTCCCATATGCGCATGAACCATTACTTCGTGTGTCAGGGTTCCAAACAGAGTAACCTGCGTGCCCTTAGAACCGAAATAACACAATCTTATTGGAGTTCTCTTGTATTGAAATGAAGATAATCCCTAAGAACACCAAAGGTAAAGCCCCAAGGTGCCCTGCACCTTCTCCCAGCCGTGGAAGCGGCCACGCTGGCTCAGCGTGCCGACCGCATTCGGAAAAGCATGGTGCACCTTGCTTAGGCGCTGCACCATGTTTAGGCGCTTGGTCTGCGGAGTCAACTGAATTGTATGTGGAAGCCTTGAAGTTACATTGCACCAAGACAGCAAAAACATCGCCTCTAGGCATTATTGAAGCACGCCCTCTAGGAAAGCAGAGCCACATCGTGGAAGAGCATCTCGTTCCAGCGGTGCTTGCCACCGAGCACCATGGCCATAATGTTATGAAGCACCGGCCAGGTGCGTCCCGGATCTTGCGCCAGGAACTCGTTCCAAGGTAACGAGTGGGTAAAGTTGGTGATGAACATCCAGGCGGCCGAGTACCCGACGCGGGCGAAGAAGGACACGGCGAACATGAAACGCCAGCCCTCGCTGAGAGGACGTCCCAGAGGGTAGGTGCCCAACAGCCACACGCACGTCCAGAGGCCGAGCACAAAGGCGTTGTGCTTGATGCGGCGAGGAACCCACTTGCTCCAGAACCTGATTAGTTGGTCAGTACGTAGCAGAGAGCAGTAAAACAATCGACAATGGCCATAGCCCCAACAAAAACCGAAAATAAAAACGACGCTGTCCCTGCATAATGGCATAATCGGAAGAATCTTGGAAACAGGGAAGGGACTCCGTGAAACGGCTTGGAACAAAGGGACAAGATTCCACGCAGTATCTCGCGGTGCCACCCACAGAGATAATGGTGAAGGCAGTAGAGAAACAACCAACTCAAGAACACGTTGCTGAATATCGTATTGGTTGTTGATTTTGTAGCCATAGCCCAGATAACAGTCGCAATGGTAACCCTGCGAAAGTTGCTGCAAACGATAGTAGTGCTACAGTGCCAACCCATCTCAGAAAGATGCTAGGACTAGTATTACTATTCTTACTGGTCTTACTCTGTTCTTACTATTCTAACTTACTATTCTGGCTATTCTTTTTACTTCTTACTATTCTTACTGTTGTCACTATCATTACTGCTATTGCTATCATGACTACTATTACTATGGTTACAATGACTACTATTATTACTATAGCTGTGATTAGGACTAAGACTAGCAATCCGAAGAGCTCTAATTATCCCGTAGCTACGGAATATGCCTTAAATCATATTAGGGAATCATACTAGGGATCCTACTAGAGCTTAAGGTATGTATTCCTTAATTAAGGGATAATGGAGCCTCCTAAACCCGAAAGCCTGTAGATCCCATATAGGAACCCTTAAAGGAACCCTTATAGACCCCTTTAAAGGAATCCTACGGTTGATGGTATAAACCCTGCATGACCTTAAGGACCCTAAACTATGGGAATCATGCTATGTATATATATATATATATATATCTTTCCTTATTATGGGTAATGCAGGATTTATAGCATCAACAGTAGGAGCTCTCTGGGCCAATCCGAGGAGCTCCAAGTTCCCGTAGTTACGGAATAGGCCTTAAATCAGGCATGTTGGAGTCTCCTAAACCCTAAACCCTAGGAAGCCTTAAAGGATCCCTTTAAAGGGACCCTAAACCCTAAACCCTAAACCCTAGGAACCCTTAAAGGATCCCTTTAAAGGGACCCTAAACCCTAAACCCTAAACCCTAGGAAGCCTTAAAGGATCCCTTTAAAGGGAGCCTAAACCCTAAACCCTAAACCCTAGGAAGCCTTAAAGGATCCCTTTAAAGGGACCCTAGGGCCCCAATCCGAGGAGCTCCTTGTTGCACTTTCCGCCTGCACCTTCATCCGGGAAGTGCATCCACCACTCCAGGGCGAAGAGAGAGCCGGTGTCGTTCAGGCCGAAGAAGTGGATAACCTGGGTTCTTGTTAAGGAGCTTCAATTAAGTTACCATATATATAATAGAATCTATAGTGGATAATATGGTTTTTTGATAATGGCAACTGACATTAGGTTCCTTAACAAGAACCCAGTAACAGGGATGAAAGGGACGGTGAGCAGGTACTTGTACCAGTTCGAGCCCCATGGCCCAGCCCACTGCTGCAGGGCGTAGTGGAACTCCTCGGGGTCCCAGCCGAACTCACCCTGGATAAGCAGGTCAACTGTCGAGGCGTGATGCCTGGATTGCCCGTCTTTGCAGCAACGAAAACTCTGCACGAACCGTGAAAGTCACGCGATGAAGCTTAACCGGGCTGAAAAGATATCATGATTCTAAGATATCATGGTCAGGGTTTAGGGTTTAGGGTTTACGGTGAAATGCTCTGCCTGTTGTGCTCCAGGACAAACTCCTCCCACGGCAAGCTGAAAAAGTCGGCAAAGGGGTGAGTCAAGAAGCGCTGCCACTCGTAAACCGGGAAAGTGGCGCCATGCATCACATCGTGGTCAATGTAAATGTTCTGGATGGCAATGTACGAAAATGGGATGCCGAAGCACAGGGTACCTAGGTTCGCCCATTAATTAGAAGGGTGCCCTTTGACCTACTGTGCGGTTTGGAAGGGAACCCAAAAAGACCAAGGGCAACAGGGCACTACTACGGAACCGAGGTACAGGTCCACCAGTAGTCCGGGAAGCAAGCCAAAGCTCCGCAGTAGCCAATCACCATCAGCACTTGGGTGAAAAAGATTGCCGTCAAGACATTCCACATATAGATCATCTGTTCCTAGAAAATTGAAATTGAAAGTGAAAGACAGCAGGATGCCAAAGTCCTAGCCGCCGAAGAAGATCACGACCTCAGGCGTCCCTCCAGACGCTGGCCACGCCAAGGAGTGCCTCCAAAGCGCGAGACTCCCAATCAGCAGCATCCTTACGCATGACACAACACCTCTGTCGAGCTGAACCTGAAGCACACTGACGAGCACGAGCACGAGCAGCAGTGTCTGCAAGAGCATTCAGCTTCCTAGCACGAACTTCGCCACAAGGCGGACAGGCCCAAGAGGCAGGCGCCGGCTTCTCGTGAGAAGGGCACCACCAGAGATGCACAACGAGAAGTCTGCCGAGTCGCCGACGCTCCTCGAGGAACAAGTTGGCCAGCAAGCGTTCCAGACCACCACCCTGAGCAACCTGTAAGGCAGCCTTGCAGTCGCACACCACGTGAAGCTCGCCTCGACACTCACACCTGACAGCAGCACGAAGCAAAGCCAGCAGCCCTTCGCACTCGGCGCGGTGGGGGGACTGATCCTCAGCGCCAATGCCTTGACTGAAAGCAACACCATCCTCAAAAGCCACAGCCCACGAAGAGACGTCGTCAACGACACTGCCGTCCGTCGCCACGTAAAGCACAGCATCCGGAGCAACCCTCATCCTATCATCCAAGGCACAAGCGATGTCCTCGAGAAGGCCGTCGTAATCGATCGGCGTCGGAGGCTGTGGAATTTCAGGAACTCCACGAGCGAAAAGTCTCTCTTCCAACCTCGTAGCAGGCACACCGAGGTCAGCGCGAAAAGCAGCAGTACGAGAGCAGGACCACACCAAGTGAGGCCGAGAGGGCCGTCGAAGCCCACACAGACAGCGATGCTCCGGCGGTCGAACTCCCGCCTGCTCGTAGCTCCGCTTGGATTTGTACCACCAGGAGCAGCCACCAGCCAGCGCGGTCGCACGCTCCAAGCCAGTCCTTGCACGACGCCAAGCGCGCACATGTCCTTGAAAGACACACAAGGTATTGGGAGGCGGCCCCGGCAAGTCCAGGCCCTGCGCCAGCTCTGGCTCGGGCTCGCGCCGCAGTGAAGAGGTCACCCGCGGGCACCGGTTCAAGCGAAGACGCCGGTGAACGTCACGAAGCCACTCGAAGAGGACCTCCCTGGAGTCAACGCCTAACTGAAACCGCCTAACCACCCCAACCGAGTCACGACGGAACAGGTAGTCGCCAGAAGAGTGCACCCACCAGCCAAGGTCACGCAACACCTCGTTGGAAACCGGCAAGAGGTCGTACCACTTCTTCGCCGCAAAGGTAAGAGGAGCGTCCTCCAGCCAGCTTGGCCCCACGGAGTGAAGGCGAACAGCCTCCAGGAGCGCCGCCTTCTGGTAGGCAAAGGCCGGCCAGGAGTCCCAACCAGCGACCTCGCACAGCAGCACACGCGCAGCGTCGCAGACGTTGCGAGAGCCCAGAAGAACGATCGCCTCGGTGTTGAGCTGGGACAGCTGCTCCTCAGACACGCGCGCAAAGCCGCCCGCCCATGTAGCCAGGGGAAGCACCAGGGTCCGCACCATCAGCTGCTTGAACTCCAGAGGCGCCGGAGTCAACCCGATGAAGCGGAACAGACGGCGAGCCGTAGCAATCTTAAAACGGGTGACCTCAGGCACGACCGTAGGGTCCAGCACCAAGCGTAGGCCCAGGAGGTCCAACGAGTCGGAGGCGTCGTAGCCCAAGTTGCTGGCCAAAGCCAACCCTGCCGCCTGTCCCCGACGAACACCCACACGGCACTTGGTGCGGTCACAGTCCAGCAGAAAGGCCTCGTCGAAGGAGCGACTGCGCACCATGGCCGCGCTGAGGGACTCGCCCGAAGCGCTCCAGACCAAGCGATCGTCCACGAAGGAGACAGTGCGAACAGGCCGCGTGCCGACAGCAGGAGCGCCTTCCACATGGATGCTCCAGGTGGCCATCAACGTAGCCACCAGCACCGGCGACAAAGGACATCCCTGAGCCACACCACAGGTAATCCTCTGCCACTTCTCACCGAAGCTGCCCAGGTAAGTGAAGACGCGCCAGTGCGAGTCGTAGAAGGCCTGGACCAGCGCCAGCAGAGCCGCCGGCGCTTGAAACCTGCGGAGAGTCTGTAGCAGCAGGGGCAGCTGGACACTGTCGAAGAACTTGCTGAGGTCTTGTTGCACGTAGCAGTTCTCCTCCTCCGCGAGCGAATCGATGACCTGAAGGAAGACGTCCCGCACAGAGCGGCGGCCGATGCCGCCCAAGGTTCTGCTGCTCGCCCACGACGACGCCCACTCCCTCAAGGACATAGCAATGGCTTTGGCCCCAATGCGCCAGGCGATGTTGAGCACGGTCAAAGGCCTCATCCCACTGCCAGCCTTGGGAATGAGAACCACTTTGCCTTCAGACCACCGTTGCGGCACAGCCCCACCGGCCAAAACGTGAGTCCACAACTGCCCAAAAGCGCGCCAGAAACCTTCAGGAAGCCACAACCACTCTTCGATGCGCCAGGCATCGGGCCCAGCGGCCTTACCAGTCATGGCCTTAGCGATCTTGAAAAGCGCAGGGCCCGAGAGGTCCGGGCTCCACTGCTGCACCTCAGGGAGCAAAGGCACGGCTTCCAGAAGCTGCGCAACCGAAGAGGCGCTGTCAGAAGAAGGTCGCCGGCCCCAGCGCCGCATCCACTCAACCTCCGCCTCCTGGATCACACGAGTTGGGTGCACCGCTTGCTGCACCGAGACACTGCCCAGCGGCGGAACAGGCCGAGCCAAGTCAGTTTCCTCACGCGCGCGTCGCTTCACCCAGGCACGGAGCATGGCAGGATCCTCGCGCATACGGCTGCGCCAGCACTGCAAAGCATGATCCCGACTCTCGGCCTCAGTGCGGGCCACAAGCTCGCCCACAACCAAAGCCGCGGCAGCCGGGTCACGAAGCGTCAGGCCAGAAAGCTCAGGGACCTTAGAAGTCAACTGCCGAAGCTGCCGCCTCACCACTGCACGGAGCGCCTCCTCCTCCGGGTGCAAGCCCAAGTGAAGAAGCCGTCGGTGGAGCCGTCGAAGTTGAACCGCCAACAGGGACTCAGAGCCCTGCGCCGCCTTTGAGCGCTGATCTGTTCCTAGAAAATTTGAAATTTGAAAGTGAAAGACAGCAGGATGCCAAAGTCCTAGCCGCCGAAGAAGATCACGACCTCAGGCGTCCCTCCAGACGCTGGCCACGCCAAGGAGTGCCTCCAAAGCGCGAGACTCCCAATCAGCAGCATCCTTACGCATGACACAACACCTCTGTCGAGCTGAACCTGAAGCACACTGACGAGCACGAGCACGAGCAGCAGTGTCTGCAAGAGCATTCAGCTTCCTAGCACGAACTTCGCCACAAGGCGGACAGGCCCAAGAGGCAGGCGCCGGCTTCTCGTGAGAAGGGCACCACCAGAGATGCACAACGAGAAGTCTGCCGAGTCGCCGACGCTCCTCGAGGAACAAGTTGGCCAGCAAGCGTTCCAGACCACCACCCTGAGCAACCTGTAAGGCAGCCTTGCAGTCGCACACCACGTGAAGCTCGCCTCGACACTCACACCTGACAGCAGCACGAAGCAAAGCCAGCAGCCCTTCGCACTCGGCGCGGTGAGGGGACTGGTCCTCAGCGCCAATGCCTTGACTGAAAGCAACACCATCCTCAAAAGCCACAGCCCACGAAGAGACGTCGTCAACGACACTGCCGTCCGTCGCCACGTAAAGCACAGCATCCGGAGCAACCCTCATCCTATCATCCAAGGCACAAGCGATGTCCTCGAGAAGGCCGTCGTAATCGATCGGCGTCGGAGGCTGTGGAATTTCAGGAACTCCACGAGCGAAAAGTCTCTCTTCCAACCTCGTGGCAGGCACACCGAGGTCAGAGCGAAAAGCAGCAGTACGAGAGCAGGACCACACCAAGTGAGGCCGAGAGGGCCGTCGAAGCCCACACAGACAGCGATGCTCCGGCGGTCGAACTCCCGCGTGCTCGTAGCTCCGCTTGGATTTGTACCACCAGGAGCAGCCACCAGCCAGCGCGGTCGCACGCTCCAAGCCAGTCCTTGCACGACGCCAAGCGCGCACATGTCCTTGAAAGACACACAAGGTATCGGGAGGCGGCCCCGGCAAGTCCAGGCCCTGCGCCAGCTCTGGCTCGGGCTCGCGCCGCAGTGAAGAGGTCACCCGCGGGCACCGGTTCAAGCGAAGACGCCGGTGAACGTCACGAAGCCACTCGAAGAGGACCTCCCTGGAGTCAACGCCTAACTGAAACCGCCTAACCACCCCAACCGAGTCACGACGGAACAGGTAGTCGCCAGAAGAGTGCACCCACCAGCCAAGGTCACGCACCACCTCGTTGGAAACCGGCAAGAGGTCGTACCACTTCTTCGCCGCAAAGGTAAGAGGAGCGTCCTCCAGCCAGCTTGGCCCCACGGAGTGAAGGCGAACAGCCTCCAGGAGCGCCGCCTTCTGGTAGGCAAAGGCCGGCCAGGAGTCCCAACCAGCGACCTCGCACAGCAGCACACGCGCAGCGTCGCAGACGTTGCGAGAGCCCAGAAGAACGATCGCCTCGGTGTTGAGCTGGGACAGCTGCTCCTCAGACACGCGCGCAAAGCCGCCCGCCCATGTAGCCAGGGGAAGCACCAGGGTCCGCACCATCAGCTGCTTGAACTCCAGAGGCGCCGGAGTCAACCCGATGAAGCGGAACAGACGGCGAGCCGTAGCAATCTTAAAACGGGTGACCTCAGGCACGACCGTAGGGTCCAGCACCAAGCGTAGGCCCAGGAGGTCCAACGAGTCGGAGGCGTCGTAGCCCAAGTTGCTGGCCAAAGCCAGCCCTGCCGCCTGTCCCCGACGAACACCCACACGGCACTTGGTGCGGTCACAGTCCAGCAGAAAGGCCTCGTCGAAGGAGCGACTGCGCACCATGGCCGCGCTGAGGGACTCGCCCGAAGCGCTCCAGACCAAGCGGTCGTCCACGAAGGAGACAGTGCGAACAGGCCGCGTGCCGACAGCAGGAGCGCCTTCCACATGGATGCTCCAGGTGGCCATCAACGTAGCCACCAGCACCGGCGACAAAGGACATCCCTGAGCCACACCACAGGTAATCCTCTGCCACTTCTCACCGAAGCTGCCCAGGTAGGTGAAGACGCGCCAGTGCGAGTCGTAGAAGGCCTGGACCAGCGCCAGCAGAGCCGCCGGCGCTTGAAACCTGCGGAGAGTCTGAAGCAGCAGGGGCAGCTGGACACTGTCGAAGAACTTGCTGAGGTCTTGTTGCACGTAGCAGTTCTCCTCCTCCGCGAGCGAATCGATGACCTGAAGGAAGACGTCCCGCACAGAGCGGCGGCCGATGCCGCCCAAGGTTCTGCTGCTCGCCCACGACGACGCCCACTCCCTCAAGGACATAGCAATGGCTTTTGCCCCAATGCGCCAGGCGATGTTGAGCACGGTCAAAGGCCTCATCCCACTGCCAGCCTTGGGAATGAGGACCACTTTGCCTTCAGACCACCGTTGCGGCACAGCCCCACCGGCCAAAACGTGAGTCCACAACTGCGCAAAAGCGCGCCAGAAACCTTCAGGAAGCAACAACCACTCTTCGATGCGCCAGGCATCGGGCCCAGCGGCCTTACCAGTCATGGCCTTAGCGATCTTGAAAAGCGCAGGGCCCGAAAGGTCCGGGCTCCACTGCTGCACCTCAGGGAGCAAAGGCACGGCTTCCAGAAGCTGCGCAACCGAAGAGGCGCTGTCAGAAGAAGGTCGCCGGCCCCAGCGCCGCATCCACTCAACCTCCGCCTCCTGGATCACACGAGTTGGGTGCACCGCTTGCTGCACCGAGACACTGCCCAGCGGCGGAACAGGCCGAGCCAAGTCAGTTTCCTCACGCGCGCGTCGCTTCACCCAGGCACGGAGCATGGCAGGATCCTCGCGCATACGGCTGCGCCAGCACTGCAAAGCATGATCCCGACTCTCGGCCTCAGTGCGGGCCACGAGCTCGCCCACAACCAAAGCCGCGGCAGCCGGGTCACGAAGCGTCAGGCCAGAAAGCTCAGGGACCTTAGAAGTCAACTGCCGAAGCTGCCGCCTCACCACTGCACGGAGCGCCTCCTCCTCCGGGTGCAAGCCCAAGTGAAGAAGCCGTCGGTGGAGCCGTCGAAGTTGAACCGCCAACAGGGACTCAGAGCCCTGCGCCGCCTTTGAGCGCTGAGAAGCCCGCACCGGCGTCCAGGAAGAAGAGCGAGGGCAACCAAAAGCGCGGCCCGAAGCAGCACCAGAGCCCTCTGCACACAGCGCAGCCTCAGCTGTGTCAGAAAGGAGAGCCCAAGCCTCATTCACACGGCCCTGCCGAAGAAGTTGGTTGAAGGCCCCTGCGTCGCCCCACAGCTGCTCCCACCGATCAGAAGAGACCGCAGCGGAACCAAGCGCCTTGCGAGCTGGACCACGACCGCCTCCAGGATCAGAAAAGTTGACCGCGTAGCCGACGAGCGCATGATCCGAACAAGTCCATGCCTGAAAGGTGGAGACCGGGTAGAGGCGCCCAGTGCCTAAAGCATAATCCAAGCGTCTGCCACTGGAGCGCGTAGCAGCACAGCAGGAAAAGGGCTCATCCCAATGCCAAGCCAACCCCTGCGCGATGGCCTGATTCATCTCCGGGTCGTTGTGAGGGTCAAGGTTGAAGTCGCCCAAGAGCACCCACTCGTAGCGCGAAGCACGGAGCGCCTCAATAGCAAGCTTGACCTCAGCAAGGGCCATGGGCGTTGTCACCAGAGCAAGCGTGGAAAGAGGCAGTGAGAAGCTTAACGAAGCCGCCCGCAGCGAAGAGCTCAAAGAGCACGCAGTTGCACCGAACAGCAGCCATCCCATCCACAGAGACAGCCTTCCCCGGAACCCGAGAAAGGATGCCCGTCCTGTGCAAGCCCCCAGTGGCCGCATCCAAGTAAGCGTAGAGCCCATGGCGGCGACACTGTTCCACGAACCTGGCGGCAGTCACAGTGGGCACGTCAAGCTCCTGGAGGCAAAGAACATCACACTGAGTATCCCCTTCAAAAATCAGCTGAGCGATGGCGGCGAGCTTGGGGACGCCTGCCCGGTTCACATTCAACGTAGCGAAGCGGAAGTTCATGAATGCACCGACTTGTCACCGAGCATCGCCACCGCACCGTCAACGACAGCACGCAAGGTCTTATCATCGACACCATGCTCATGAGCCTTGCCCTTGCAATCCTTCCACACTTGGCGCACCTGGGTCTGGCGCCGCTTCACCGTCTGTGGGTCAGCAGGACCACATTTGTGAGCACGAGCAACCTTGACAAAGAGGAAAGACTGAGTGCACCACAAACATCGCCAAGCCGAAGAAAAGCGTAGCCGCATCTTGTGCCGATGCTTCAGTAGACGAGGCCACGTGAAAGCCCGAAAGCCCTCAAGCCCCAGCTCCTCTCCACTCTTCTTGCGCCGACCAGGCTGACGATTCAGCTCCGAAACCCGACGGCGCATGACATGACCACCAGCAGTTAAAGCCGGCAGCCGACACTCATAGGCATAGCTGTACTTGCAGTAGTCAGAGTGCGCAGCAAGCCGATGCCGATCCCTGGTGTTGGCGAAAGCAGTAGTCGAGAAACCAGCCCTGCCACCAGCGGGGATGCCAAAGGAACACAAAGGACAACGCCAGTCAGCGGGAGCTCCACGCGGAAGACGGATCAAGTCAATGACCGGCGCCACCGGCCGCCCACACCGCCGAGGCTCCTCCGGATGCCATCGCTTGTAGTGATCATAACGTCGCTTGGCCAACCCGTCGGTGGAGGCGTCAACAAAGATGTGCGGGCAATGAGCACAGCGCTCCTTGAACGAACCATCTGGCTGCCGAGCCGGATGAGTAGAAGAACCGCGTTTGTACCACTCAACCAACTGCAGCTTGCGCGGAGGCTCGCCAGCATCCTCAGCAACAGACTCCGCACCCGAAAGCTCGCCACCAGCACCAGCGACACAGCTGCCAGAAGCGCCAGAAGGAACAGGAGCATGCCTTTTGCGTGGAGCACCAGGAGCAGCGCCACGAAGAGCACGAACTTCAGCAGCTGAAGGGGCGTACCAGTGCGAGTTGGCCTTAGGAGTAGGTCTAGCCCTCTTGCTCCGAGACGTAGCAGTCGCCGAGGCACACTCCGACAAAGAAGGAAACTGCAGCTGAGCGTTAGCACCTGAGCCAGAAGCGCACTCTGACAAAGAAGGAAACAGCCCCGCAGAGCCCGCAGCATCACGCAGAGCGCCCAGGATGGCCTCAAACTGGCCCGCAGTCCAGGGATCCGCAGCCTCATTCCCATGAAGCTCCTTCACCTCAGCGAGAACTCGATCCAAGACTCCCTGCCGCTGGAGCCCAGAAAGTGAGGGGCACCGGAGCGAGACTCTGATGCCGGCCGCAAGCTTGATCGGATCATCGATGATCTGCTGGTCAAAGAGAACATCACACAAGGCGGCATATGCAGTCTTCTCCTCGTCCGAAACCAGAGTCGCAGCCACCGACGCGCAATCCGACAAAGAAGGAAAAGGAGCCTGAGCGCCGTCACCAGCAACGGAACCCCCAGGAGCATCCGCAGCCAAAGAAGAAGTAGCCGTGGCACAGTCTGAGAGAGCGCCACCGCCTCGACACAGGTTGTCAGCGTAGACAAAGGAGCCCCCGCCAGCCTCCGCATGATGATCACGAAGGTGAGCCTCATCAATGTCCGCATAAGCCTCCCAATGCTCGCGATCCGTGTCGAAGCGCAGAGCAAGGAAACCGGCGCTCCCAGTCGGATTGAGCAAGTGAAGGGCCCCCCCACTGGTGTAGACCCAGGCGCGCAGCGACAAGTCGATGCTGATGGCCAGGACCTCAAGGCAACCGCCCCACGCGGCGTTGGCAGAGATCTCCTTCACATAGCCATCCCAGCTCAAAGTCGAGGGCCGCCCCAGAGTGTTGTGGCAGCCTGACGCGGTCCACAAAGGCTGGAGCGTTGCGGCGTGCTTTTCCAAGGCGATGCAAGCGTACCTTCTAAGTTGCCGATGCGAGCGAGTCTTCCCGCCCAAATCAAGAGCCGCCAAAGCATGAAAGAGACAATTACCCTCTCCGGGGTTCTCAATGCTCTTGCCCAGCGGAGCCCACGGATGAGCAGCATCATCGCCGCCCTCGCCATCCACACGCATGGCCCCCTCCTGACCAGGCGCAGGTCTCTTGGCACCACGAGGCGAAGCAGCGGAAGCCTCGCCAACAGCAGGCGCCGCAGCCGCAGTAGCGCGTCGACCGCGAGACTTCTTGGCAGACTGAAGAGTCACAGTGGCCTTTTCCCCAAAGGAGATGGACCGCCGATTAGCAATGGGAACATACGGCAAGGAATGCTCAAGGCTCCCCCGCCGCGTGCTCTCCCTGACAACAACCAGCTCACTAACGTCCCCGTGGCCCCAGTCAACGCGCTGCTGGAGCATCTGCTTGCGGTCGGATCGGAGGGCCTTGAAGTTCCAGTCATTGCCCTTCTTGCTCCGGTGGCACGAAAGGACCACCACATCCTGAAACCCCAATTCGCCGATCAAGGTCGCCACATCGGCCAAACCGTAGTGCGAAGGCACGGCTCTCGCCCGCCAGGTCACTGGTGAAGCAGTGTACTCAGGGTCCCCGCTCCGCATGCGACGACCCAATTCAGTCCGACCTAAGACCACACCCAACGGTGCCTGCTGCCGAACCCGCTGCAAGTACTGCTCGAACGACTCCTTCTCGCCCCACTTAAACCACTGAACGGCAACCTGGTCCTTAGCCCACTGTTCAGCAAGGTCCTTGGCCTCGGCAACAAGGTCGACAAAGAGGGTCACGCCCCCCGACGAGGAGCCCGACGCCTTCCAAAGCTTGCAAGCGGCATCGGCATTCGCGACACGAACGAGGCCAGCTAGGCGAGCTTTGCCATGCATGCCAAAACCAAAAGTGTCAACGATATCGACTTGCCTCACCCCTTGAGTGCCAGCCCAAACTCGAGCAAACTTCCCCGGCTGACGAGCGATCTCACTCCACTTCTCCGGATTGTATGCATGCTCACATGTGACCCTCACCAACAACGACCTGGCACGCTGCGCTGGCAAAGACGGCGGCGGCTTGCGCACGGTATGCGTACCCGCCTCCCTGGTAGACAAAGAAGGAGGGTCACCGCCGACAGAGAGCACCCAGTGCCTAAGATGACGAAGCTTACCGTCTTGCACGCCCGGTACTGGCACTAAAGCAGCCTTCTCACTGACCTCAGTGGACCACAGCTCCCGCTCTTGACCAGCAGCACAAAGAAGAGTTAAGGAGTTTTCGGGACCATCATCGTCATCGGCGGCACTGCGCATGATATCCCAAACCTCCTCGGCCTCCTGCAAAGATTGCACGATGGTCAGGATGGACACCCCTTCGGCATTATCCAAAATCCCACAAAGCTCAGTCACCGAAGATGCGAAAGCAAAGGGACCATTGGAAGCCCAAAGATCCCGGCGTAAAGTCCAAGCATCGGCCTCGCAAGCCAAAGCACGCTGCTTTTTGGAGAAATGGCTGGTTTTGGGTCCGTTGGTGGTAGTAGCCGAGCAAGCCGCTGCCGCACGCACCTCATCCTCAGCCTCGTCCTGAAGATCAGCCCAGCGACGGCTCGTAGTAACCACACGCGTTGAAGCATCAGGCGCCGCAGCCTTGGTAGGAGACCGCCGTGGCGCAGCATAGTAAGAAACAGCATGCCCCGCGCGCGCCCCCTCGGTAGCCGCAGCATCCCAAACCGAATCCCACGCAGGCTGAGAAGGAGCCCGCCAGCCGGACCAGTCGTAGTCGGCGTCGTCCTGGGTGCACCGCCGGCCCGAGCCGGAAGGCCAGCGAGCAGAAGTGCCCCAATCCCAGTCATTCCATCCAGGTTGCCAGTCATCACGCGAGGCCTGCCAGCACCCATCATCACCAGGAGCCGTGGCAACGGAAGACGAAGGAGCCACCTCGGGTTCCCAGTCCCATCCATCCCAGTCCGGATGCCAATCATCACGCAAAGGCCGCCGGCTCGCATCAGCAGCAGGAGCCGCCGCAAAGGAAGCCACCGGCCCTACACCGAGCTGCACAAAGTCCCGAAACACATCCTTGAGGAGAGATCGCAGCTGCTTGGGCCCAAGGTCCCGAATCGCCTGCATGAGCGCCTGCTTGCGCTTGCGGGCCGTTCTCTTGCTGCCCCCCGGTCCGGGATGACTAGCCTCGCCCACGCGTACACCCCGATAAGGCCCAAGGCGAGCCCGATCAGCAAAGAGGAAATCACATACACTCGCGCTCCCAATGTCACAGCATGAGTCGAAAGTCCACTCAAAATCGTTCGCAACGACATTGGCGTCACTAAGTAAAGAAAAGGTAACCCCAGGCCTCTCATCGGCAAAAGCGCTCGAGTAACTCTCGGTCGCACCGTCGAGGCCCTCAAAACCAAACTGAATGCCAGCGAGCCACCTCAACCCAATGAAGATCACCGCGTTGGGCACCCAACCAGCTGGCCGCAAAATGCGGCATCGATGACCTGCTCCTCGAAGTCCTTGCGCAACAGCACTACGAGCAGAAGCAGAGCCCAGGAGCCAAGAAATCCCGCGACCACCATGGCGACGGCAATGCGAGGCGGCAGGGCCGGGGAGCTCCGAAGAGCTAGTCGTAGAAACAGGGCCACATGCCTCTTTGGCCCGCAGGCTCTTGCTTTCGTCTCTTGTCGGTTCTCGGGTCCGCTTCCCATCTTGATGGCCCCAAGGACTCTTGTTATTTTCTTGAATCACTCTTCCAGGTCCTTGGGTCCTGACCCGCAAAGACAAAGCACTACAGCGAGGATTGCGAGCAGAAGAAGCCCTACCACCCGAATCCCGACAACCACTAGAGAAAGAAACCCGACTCTGCAATCCCACACGAGAAGCCGGGCGCATCAGCACTGGCTGGCGTAGCAGCCAAAGTGCAGCCGAAGGCCGCATGAACTGTCGATGGCAAGCCGCTCTAAATCTAGGCCTAGCCCACCGGACTCTGCGAAGCCCTACCCTACGAGCAGAAAACGCAGCACAGTCCTTGAGGAGATTCCGAAAAGTTCGCCGCCACCCACAGCGACGAAGAGCTCGAGGTGAGCGAGGGCCCCACGGATGGACGCAACCTCGCCTATGTCTTCTCTGAACAAGAGGCACATGCGCACGTGTACCACGGCTCCTGCGCACTCGGCGTGCCCCAACAGAAGCACGAGCACCAATCACAAAGTCAATGAAGCGACGAAGTGTATTTCCGCCACCATGCCATCCCCGAACAACCTGCCGAAGAAAACCCCCGCAGCAGATCTCATAGAAGCCACCTGCAGCTGTCATGTGCAACACCCAAGCATACGCCTCGCCGCCGAGGACGAGAAGCAGCCACAGAGCCTCGAAAGGCCCAAGGAAATGAATCATCCCGCACACGCCTCCAACCAGAATCTGCATACCCAAGCAGAAAAGGAAGAGGACCATCCTGGACAACTCCGTTCCCCAAGGGCCCGCTGCCACCAGCGTGGAGGTGTTGTCACGGCAGCTCTGTTCCTAGAAAAACAGAAAAATCGAGGAAGAGCTGTTCTCTCCCCTCATCATCCCCGGCCAAGAAAAACAACTTAAGAATCTTTGATCTTCCGGTCCGGGGTGATCTTGGTGAAGAGGAATGCGAGATTCTGCGGCATCGGGTCAGGCTTGTTCGGGGTCGGGAAGAGCCGGTTCGTCTTCAGACTCCTCGGCTCTGAAGTAGCCATGGACAAAAAAGTATAGACTTTCAGTTCATCATGGTTCCGTTTAAGTAACAGTTCCCATATAAAGTACTAAAGTATGGTACTCCAAAGCCCAAACTCCGATTCTCGTTGTTCTTCTGAACGGAGAGCATCTTGTCGCTGCTCTGAGCAACCCCTGCCGCGTTCGGGTCCCCCTCACCTGGAGGAGACTTCTTCAAGGCTGCTGAGGATTTACTATATAGGGGCCTAAACAAGTAGAGCAGGATTCTGGCGTATGATCTTGTGAAATTGGAATAGTAACCCTGACGAGTAGCATTGGTAACTGTTTTGGGCATATGTGTGTATGTATATATATATATAAACATGAACATATAATATTATGTATATATAGATATACACATCATGGTATATATATACACACATATATACTCTTATACGTATGTATGTACAAATGTATGTACGGAGTTTAGGGCTTGTTTCGGGATTCAGTCTTGAGGGTTTAAGGCCCGCGCCTGGCAGAGCATTCTTCAAAGCCGCGATTTCCTTACTTGTCCAGCTTTTTTGTTGGGAAAGAGGCGGGGTTGGGACTGCGGGTTCGGTTGGGGTTTGTTTAGGCGGAGAGGGATGGTGGAGGGGCATAGGGGGAGTAAAGTATCCCAAAAAGGCGTAAGGCTACTTGCTCTACAAACCCAAAGCCCTAAACCCTAGTTCAAGTTTCTTAATTTAAATCTCTAAACCCTAAACCCTGAAAACTCTAAACGTTTAGACCGTCTACAGCTAAGCTTCATGGTCGTGCTCATACTTCTTCTTCAGCTCTTCAAGATACTCATCTGCTCCTGGCGTCGCTCTAGGGAAGGAACATGAAACAACTGGACTTTTAGGGTTTAGGGTCCGTAAAGAGCACGACAAGATGTAAATTAGGTTCCGTAAAGAGCACCAAAAGATGTAAACTTGTCCAACCACCATAAAGAACTAAGGCACAAGAAGCCCGAAATATGTAAAAGTTTCATATGGAGTGAGCTCAGGCTCCGTAGAAGATGGATGCCTTGCTATGGGCGGCCTTGCCCTGCTTCCCGAGCAGCGGGGCACTTGTCGCCATGTCGCAAAAGGGAAAACCGGATGCTTCAATAAGCTTCTACACAACCTGCACTCTCAAGCCGAAAGGTGGTTCATAGGGTCTCGGTCCAGTGCATTTTAGGGCCGAGCGTATGCTTTCTCGTGGTTCAGGATTTCCGGGTATCGGATGTCAACACACGTCTCTAGACTGAAAGCCCTCTCACGTCCAAATTCGGGAATGCTTCGGCAACTTAGCATACACAACCACATCGCTTGCAAGTTTCTTCGTCAACACACATGAAAACCACCATTTTGAACCTCAAGAAGGGTTCTGAGTCTCCGGCATTAAAAAAAACTGTATTCCAACACCAGCCCTAATCACTAGTGTCCCAGTTGTAAGGATCCTTGCAATACAAGAACCCTAATTTTGAGAAGAACTCCCTCTAAGACCCTGTCAAAACCGTATAAAACCCTCTAGAAACCATAGAGAACCTAAACTCTAAGCCCTAAAACAACCGGTAAAAAAAGAAACGAAATAAGTCTGCAAGACCCTTGCAAAACCTCAGAGCCCTCCTACAACCGATTCAAGCCCGCAGAAAACCCCTGTAGAACAAGAGGGCTGTTTTGCGCACACATCCTGCGCCTATAGGGCAGCCCAGCCAAAGAGTCTGGCCACTACTGGTATAGGCACTAGCTAGGAGAGGGCAGTGGGGTATATGGGAGTTTCCGAAAATAGGGGACCCTAAAACAGTACCCCAAATAGTAGAACCCTTATTATGAGGACCCCAAATAAGGTACTCCTAGTTTTCGGAAACTCCCATATAGGGACTGCAGGGTCCATCGTTAGAAGCCGTGCATAACACAGATTTGGGCGAGGGGGTTTAAGGTTTAGGGGTTTAGGGTTTAGGTTTTAGGGTTTAGGGGTCATGCGCTGGAACTTGATTTACCGTGTCTTTCCGAATCACAACCATTGACTTATGCAAACTAAGACACTTACCAGTCACGGCAAATAGGCCTGATAATGAATAGCCTATGTAAACCAGGACCCTCATCCCAGTAAAACCCTGAACCCTACAGCCTAAACCATAATCAACTTATGTAGCCTAAGACCCGTACAGGTAAACCCTAAACCAAGATCCTCACCCCGCTTACAACCACAATACAAATAATATGTTTCATCTTCTCTCGGGTTTTATATAAACAAAACTATAAAACATAATTCCTAGGGAGACTATAGACCAGTACTGGCCCCGCTTCGACTCTAAACCATCTCTCGGCGGCTGCCAGGCCGCGCCACGTCGCTGTGCATTTTCAACGCCGGCTCTGGAGCCCCGGCTTGCCCAGAGACTCTGATGTCCCCTAATTAAGGAATACCCAGAGGGGGTTCAGGGTTTAGGGTTTCAGGAATACCCAGAGGGTCCATAGACTCTGTGGGATATTCCTTAATCATACTAGGGCTCCTACTAACATTTCTGGTATAGATTCCATTTTAGGGGATACTGGAGTCCCCGACTGCGGGATGAAAACTGGGGGAGTTTAGGGCTTCGGGGCTGCAAGTACCGGGAAAGCCTAAGGTTTAGGGTTCAGGGTATACCATAAATAAGGTTCAGGGTTTAGGATTTAGGGTTTAGGGTTCAGGGTTTACCATAAATAAGGTTCAGGGTTTACCCTAAATGAGGCTCAGGGTTTAGGGTTCAGGGTTTACACTAAACCATAGACCCTTGAACCCTGAACCTTGAAACGTATCAAGCCCTAAACCCTAAACCTTGAACCTAAACTTTACAAACCCTAAGCCTTGCGTTGCTTGCTGGCCGGGGGGGCGTTCGGAACACAAAGCCAATACCCCGCGATTGCACAAGAAACGCTAGGACTGCTTTGCAATCATTTAGGGGTGCATTTTCGGGTTGAAGGGCTAAGGGCGCAGGGCTTCTCGCCACGGAAAGTCACACAAGGTAGGGGACGGCCACATATTATACCCTAAACTTTAGGCCCTAAACCCTAAACCCAATAAACACAACAACTTGATTGGTTCCTTGCCTTCTGGCTGCACTATTATTGGTGTACCGCTGGATGGCCTTATCGCCCGCTCGCCGAAAGGAAAGGAGGATTACCGTGTGGGGTTGTTAATAGGGTTTGAACCTGAACCCTAAACCCTGAACCGAACGATGTCACACAGCAAACTCCTCACGACGGAAGTCTGATTGTCAAGGTCCTTGTATGGGACATCGAATACTTAAGTCGCACACCTGAACCAGAAAACTTGGACCCTATCTTCTACCTAACACCTGAGCCCTTTGCGCAAACACTTCCGATTTTTTTTTCGGCCTATCTTTTTTAATGCTAAACCTTAAACCCCGTAAAGCCTAAAACCTTTAGCCTAGGCTCCTGAACACTAAACTCTAAACACCATACCACAGACCCTGAATCCTAAACTCCTAAGGCCCCTAAACCCTAAACCACCAAAACCCTAAACCATTACGGAAACTAACGTAGGGGCCTTAATAACTAGAATAGGTTTTGGGGGGTACATTATAGTAAAACTATATTAAGGAAGCCCCATACCCCTGTGTAATAATAGTCCTTCTAGAAGCCCTTATAAACCTCTTTTAAAAAGAACCCTATTCTAAGTATGAAGGCCCCTACTTGGAGGATCATGGGACTGAGTAAGTAGGGTTATAAGTACCTTCATTGGGGTTACAAGTGAATATGCATGTAGTAACCTTACTTATAACCCCAGTTACTAAGTCCCATAATGATCCTTTAAGTAAGCTTGAAGGATATAGGGTATAAGATTTAGGATTACCATAACAGGGATCTATAGTAATTAAATCGTGAGGTTTCCTTATTATGGTAAGTTAAATTAAATCCCTTAAAACCCTAAACCCTTAACCCCTAAACCCTAAACCCCTAAACCCTAAACCCCTAAAACCCTAAAACCCTAAACCCTAAAACCCTAAACCCTAAACCCTAAACCCCTAAAGCCCTAAAACCCTAAACCCTAAACCCCTAAACCCCTAAAACCCTAAACCCCTAAACCCCTAAACCCTAAACCCCTAAACCCCTAAACCCTAAAACCCTAAACCCTAAACCCCTAAACCCCTAAACCCTAAAACCCTAAACCCTAAACCCTAACCCCTAAACCCCTAAACCCTAAACCCTAAACCCCTAAACCCCTAACCCTTAAACCCCTAAAACCCTAAATCCTAAACCCTAGTACATTATGCCTCGGGCAGCGAGGTCTAAGGCTCAAGAGCAGCAACGTGCACAGGGGCGTCAGGTGGCATGTCCTGGCAGGAGGGATTTTGGGGCTCTCAAAGGGCTCCTTAAAGGGATCTATAGGGTTCCTTAAAGGGATCTATGGGGCTATGGGGTTTAGGGTTTAGGGTCTACTTGGAAGGGCAGGGGACTTAGTAAGTAAGGTTATAATTGGGGTAACTCCATTTAGGGTATATACTTATAACTCTACTTATAACCTACTTACTAAGTCCCCTGCCCCTCCAAGTAGGAGTTTACGGTGTAAGGTCTGACAATAAGGTTCAGGGCAGTTTAGGGTTTGGGGTTTAGGGTTTCAGGCTTGGGAACGTTTGGGGTTCAGGAATTTAGGGTGTAGGATTTATAACATTTGGGAAAGTTTAGGGTTAGGGGTTTAGTGTTAAGGGCTTAGGGTGAGGCCTATGCTGGCCGGCTATCTACCTCAGGATGAGATCAGCACTGCAGACGGGTATATCGATGATTCAATCAGTTTCAGATTTTGATTGTCATATCCAGTAAGGTTTAGGGTTTAGGGTGTAGTCATGGCTGTGACGATTGTGATTTGCATAAATATGTGGCCTATCTGGCCTCTCTAAGCACTTCGAAAGAAACACGCCTTGAACCATACTCTGTCGACATATGTGTACATATGTGTATTACATATATATATATATACACATACAGATGGTTGCAGATCGAATTTGCTTCATCCCGAAATGACCCGATTGGTGGAAAGAATAGTAACTTTCGCAACATCACCGCGGAACTTTCGCGGAGGCATATTTGCATACCTTTGCAGGTTAGAACCCTGAATTATGAGCTACAAGCTTCTCGATGGCAAGAGTTCACGGGCATTATCTAGGATACCCAGTAACCTAAGAATAAAAAGGCCTCCCTTTTTGGTATTGGGTAACTTTATAAGGAACCTAGGACTACAAAAAGGGAATAAGGGTACTACTGGGCATCCTAGCCCCTAATTTTCGGAAACCCTAAACTCTTTATAGAACCCTTATAGATCCCTTTAAGGAACCCTTATAGATCCCTAAGGGTACTACTGGGCATCCTAGTACTTATGAGCTCCCGGCAGGCTTCCTCAGGGTGTGAAATCTGCAGAAGGAGCTGCTGGAGGCCGTCTTAAGGGTTGGGCAGGGTTTAGGGTTTAGGGTTTAGGGTTTAGGGTTAGGCTTTTAATGAAGCGGTCTTAGGCCCTTAAGGTTGAGATTCTGGATAAAGTATCCTGAAAGTTTCGCGATTGCAAAGCTTTTCGGATGCAAAATTGATTGAGAGTTTCTGGTAGCCTTCCTAAGAGGTGCCCCTTTCGCCAGCCAACCACGAAATGCACAAACGATGTCCATTGGGGGACTGGCCTTGATCTGGCAGCGTCAACTTTAGCATCTCTTACGAGGAACTTACTCGCTAAACCCTGTACGGGAACCTATTTTTGGGGCTTGTCGTTGCTTACACTTAGGATCGACGGCGCTACGAGGCACTGCACATAGCGTGATTTGGAGCAGTAGCAATCGTGGGTAGGATGTAAGAGAGGCGGGAGCTAGTAGCAGTCGGCTGTGGGTCGTTTAAGGTTGTAGGTGGTAGGTAGTAAAGGTAGTGGTAGTAAGTGGTGACGACGATAATAACAGTAGCAGTATGTAGCAGTAACAGCAGTAGCAGTAGGAGAAGTAGTAGTAGCAGCTGCAGCAGCAGTCGCAACAGCAGTAGCAGTTGCAGTAGCAAGAGCATGAGAAGTCGCGGTGGTGGTAGTAGTAGTAGTAGTAGTAGTAGTAGTAGTAGTAGGAGGTGGTAGTGGTAGTGGTAGTCGTAGTGGTAGTAGTAGCAGCAGCAGCAGCAGTAGTAGTAGTAGTAGTAGTAGTAGTAGTAGTAACAACAATAACCGTAGTAGTAAGAATAGCAACAACAGCAACAATAGCAATAATGGAATAAACCGTAGTAGCGGTAACAAACAATAAGAAACAACATAATAATAATCATATAGTAAGCAAAGTCATCATAGCAATATGACTGTAATAATCATCGTAACAATGACAACAGACACTTTTAACAACAGTAATAATAGCAATAACAGCAATAAGAAATAATAATAATAATAATAGTAATAATAATAATAAAAATTAATAGTCATAGCACTAGCCACAGTAATAGCAACAGTAATAGTACGGCAGGTAGGCTGAACGGATAACTTTCGCAAAAAACAAGTAACTTTCGCGGCACCATCGCGGAACTCTCGCGAAGCCATATTTAGCTATGCAGTTGGCCTTTCTGCAAAATTATGGCTTCAGGAGCTTTAGATCAACTACCCATATATAAATATATAGGCATGCTTATTTATGTTTATGCTCCTTATATTTATGTTCATATGTATACTTGTATTTATGCATGTTTATGTTTCTATATGTAATTCTGAGTGTCTCTGTCTGTCTCCGTCTGTCTGTCCGTGTTTTTCATTTCCGGCCGAGTCACTGTCAAACCCGATGCGATGTCATATGTGTGAAGCACTTCCTGCGCGGAAACAAACCGTTTGGCTTAAGCATTCAAGATTACGGAACTGGGGTTAAGTTCGGGGTGTTATGCAGAGCTATAACTTGGGATTTATAAGGGGGTTTCCGAAAATTAGGGGTACCTTATTTTGAAGCCCTTATCATAAGGATCGTGCTGGTTAAGGTACTATATTAAGGCACCCTAGTTTCGGAAAATCCCCTAAGCCTCCTCTAGGGCTTATGGGTTTGGGCCCCAAAGACTCACGGAAAGGAGCTTCCAACCTCCGAGCCGCAACCCCGAACCCTAAGAATGCCCCACATCCGAAAAATCATCAGGGTTTAGGGTTTAGAATTTAGGATTGAGGATCAATCGATGGCCCCAAAGCAGGGAAAAACAATTCTAAGTCCAACACAGATATTGGTAAACTCCTGACAGCACCTTAATCGTCTTGGAACTCACTAGGATGCCCAGTAACCTAGAAATAACAAGGGCTCCCTTTTTGGTATTGTTTAACTTTACAGGGAACCTAGGACCTAGGACTACAAGAAGGGAATAAGGGTACTACTGGGCATACTGGGTCATGCTTTCAAGTCGAATGGATTGACTATTGTGTTCGGACTTTTGAAGGACTCTAGAATCCTAGGTGTCCAAGCAGCACACCGAGGGGCTCAAGCTAAGTCAGAAGAACCTCCAAGCCCATACTTCAAGGCTGGGTACTTGAAGACTAGATCTGCAGGCACAAAGTTTCAGGCATAAATATTTCGAAGAGAACATGATCAAGATAGATTCTGTGAAGGCTCCAAGCCACCAGCGCCACAAGCCGCAAACCCTAAAAAGCCTCTGCACTCACTGACCTGCACATGACGTCTTCATCGTTCAGGCTACCCGACTTCAGGGTACCGTCACAATAGTGCTCACCCAGAGAAAGTCTGCATCCTCGCACTCACCGTCACCAAACCCCAAGACACGAGGGCAACCGGCTCCCAAAACCTAAATCCCGGAACCCTCAACCCCAAACCAAAATGCTGAACTGTCGATTTCAACAGTCCCGAATATTAACTAGATAAAAGCAGGGCCCAAATCGATATCGAGCGAACCATTGTCCCCTCCCTAAACCTTTAAACAATGACGCTAAACCCCTCAACCCCTATAAACCCTAAAGTCCTCAGAGCCGGGCCTTGTCCATGGGACGCATCTGCCGGTATCTAGATCGAAGATCTCGGCGGGTTTATTAGGGCTTAGGGTTTATGGTTTAGGGCTTAGGGTTTAGGGTTTAGGGCTTAGGATTTAAGGCTTCGGGTGTGGGGTTTTGGGGTAAAGGGTGGGGGGGTTTAAGGTGCAGGGTTTAGGGCTTAGGGCTTTTGCAGGCTTTGGGGTGTAGGGGTTTAGGCTTTAGGGTGTGGGGTTTAGGGTTTAGCAAGACAGAGTGACTCTCAGCTCTTTCAAGCCCTGTTGGAGGCTCCTCAGTGACTGTTAGCGCTTTTTGGATTACGGGTGCTACGATCTGAGTTCCTGCCCGATAACCTAGGAATAAAAAGGGCTCCCTTTTGGTATTGGGTAACTTTATAAGGAACCTAGGACTAACAAGAAGGGAATAAGGGTACTACTGGGCATCCTAGACATCAGCTCGACAAGCTATGTCCCAGCCCTAGACCCGAAAAGGTTGCACTGCAATCATGGTCGAGTTTTAGGGTTGAGGGAACCTCAAGGGTCCAAGTACCTGATAATCATATACTCTCCAAAATCCTAACCTACATAACTACTATCCTAAGCCCGAGTACCTGATTATTGGGTCCTTTGGACCCTTGGGGGAAGTTTAGGGTTTAGGGTTTAGAGCAGGGTTTAGGATGGCTTAGGGTAAGGCCAACTGCCAGCGCCAGAAGGAACATCCCAAAATGCCGAATCACGTCCACGCGGCGCAAGGTTGCTGCGATGATCCGGAAGGAGAGGTTCTGGAAGGTTGCGGTGGAGGAACCCGCGAAGTGCCAGAGGAGGACGCCGACGACCTGGCTGGTTGCTCTGGAAGCGCTGCCGAAGTGCCACCTTGAGAAGGAATTCATGCGCCTCGAGTTTCGGTACAGTTCATGCCTTGTCCCTTCTTGCGTCTTGGGTGCATCGAACAAGGACCAATCAAGTCTTGCAGGGCATTGGCCAGAGGGTTGCAGAGACAATCGCACATCCTAAAACATAAAACCCTAAACCCCAAAGTGCCTGCATGACTTTCAAAGTCCAGAATGGCTAAAGTTAAGACAAAAAGCGGCTAAACCTTGAATCAGAAGCCCGATACCGCCGAAACCCTAAGCCTAAGCCAAAAACACTGGAACCCCAAAACGAACACAACCCAAACCCGTCGAATCCTACGCAGTGGATGCCTGCGGCTTTGAAGCCTGGAAGCTCCATCTAAAGCCCTAAAGTTTAGGGTTTAGGGTTTAGGGTTTAGGGTTTTAAAGCCCTAATTACCTAAAGCATTGTAGGGCTTAGGTTTGGACTAAACCGTCCAGGGTTCCCTTATAGAACCCTTCAAGGAAGCCTTCAAGGAACCCTTAAAGAAGTAAAACCCCTGAGAGCCGGGAATCGTTTTCCAGCGATTCTGAAGCTCCATACTGCTGATTGAGATGAGTATAGGGTAGAGTATAGGGTATAGGCTAGGGTTTAGGGTTTAGGGATAAGGTAGGGTACAGGGTATAGACTAGGATGTAGGGCAGGGTAAAGAGTGGAGTATAGTGTAGGGTATAGGGTGGGGCATAGTTTGAACCCTGCTTGCAGGATTATGGGACTTGGTTAGTGGGTTTACAAGTACCTTCATTGGCCAAATTTGTCACTAAGTCCCATGATCCTTTAAGTATGAGTTTACGGCCTAGGGAGAGGAAGACTGACTAAAGATCCTTCAACATGCGAAACTAAACCCTAAACCGCCTAAACCCAAAGCTTAAACAAAACCCTAAACCCTGAAACTTATACCCTATACCCTAAACCCAAACTTTAAGCCCTAAATCCTCGACCCTACTGCAAAGCCTAAAACCTCAACCCTACTGCAAACCCTAAACTCTTAACCCTTAAACCCGAAACCCTCAACCAACCCTACTACCCCAACCCCAAGCCCTTAATCCTAAGTTCCTCAACATTCAAGAACCCAAAAGATCCCTGAACCCCTATAGAGTCCTTTAAAGGAACCCTTATAGTACCCCTATAGCAACCCTTTAAAGGAACCCTAAACCCTAAAGCCTGAAGCGAAGCCCCTCAGTCTCCGACTTCTGTCAATGAACATCCGCCTGGCAGTTTCCGAAAATTAGGGTAGGGTTGAGGGTAATATAGGGTAATATAGGGTAAAATAGGGTAATATGGCAGTTTCCGAAAGTTGGGTGGTACCTTGTAAAGGGATCCTTTAAGGGTTCCTTAAAGGGATCTAGAAAAGGGTTTAGGGTTTGGGAGTTCCGAAAGTTAGGTAGGGCTACCCTAGGGTTCCGAAAAAGCGTTACTGTGAGGAGGGTTTAGAGAGTTTCCGGGGTCCGTGATGTTGGGGTCCTTATAACAAGGATCCTACTATCTAGGGTACTATATTACATACATCCCATAAAAATGGAAACCGGATTAAGGCCAAATACTGCTGGGATTCCGTGCTACTCTTACGGATTGAGGCTATTGGGTTTCCAACTTTTGGGCTTCTACTGTAGGGTCCCCTATTTTCCAAAACTCCCACCTCCACTGCGGTTGGTGGCAAGGATCGACTCAATGATCTCGGCCACCATCTGCTCGCAGTGGGTGTTTGGGCTTTGGGTTTAATGAGGGCTTCTGGGGTTTGGGGTTTGTGAAAGTCTAGGCTTTAAGGTTTTTGTATACAGGGGGTTCAGAGTTACAATGGGGCTTTGGTGGTCTATTCTGGCGAATGTTGCATAAGGAGTATCAAGCGGTATGACTGGGCATTCAGGATACACACTTCCAGAAGGATCTTAGAGGGAGGGCCTTTTGGACTTTACAGTGGCAGTTTGGGTATGTAGAAGAAGGGCCACCCGACAGTTAAAAAGGGCCACCCGACAGTCAATCCTTCTGTGGGCTGTCAGCAATCGTAACCATGGAAGGCTTTCAAAAGAAGGGACCCTGCCCTAAATACTAAGATACGTAGTATAAGGACCCGTCCAGAAGGTACTCCTAACTCATATGGTCACCTCAACTGCAGCCCGTCTCATCAAGCAGGGCCTTATGGTTTGGGGGTTTCGGGATTAGGGCTTGGTTCGCACACTATTCAGCTTGCGTAGCTCTTTGCATGGCATCATTACCGAACCATGTCTCTAAAGCGCTATACATAGACGTACATAGAAATACATAGACATACTTGGCCATACATAGACATACATAAACATACAAAGACATGCATACATACATACATACGTTACATTATTACATGCATGCATTACATTACACTACATTGCTTGACTTGACATGACATGACATTACGTTACGCTACGTTACGTTACATTTCATTACATTACATACATGCCTTACATTACATTACATTACATTACATTGCGCTACGTTACGTTACATTACATTACAGCATACATACATCCATACATACATATACGTATGTATGGGGCAAGCGTCTCAAGGCTCACTGATGAAGCCATGGCGATGCACTTGACCGTGCACCGTGCTGGTAATCCAATGCACTCGCTACATCTGGCCTGTCTGTTCATGAGGCCAAGTAGGAACAAAAATGACTGGCATGAAAGGTGAAAGGACCGAGATCGGGTCAGTGTGTGGAAGGTGACGTCTTGGCTGTTGCAACTGAAAGGCTTTGAGTCGTGGAGCCAGTCCTGTATGGTCCCAAATGACCTGTTGTAACTGTCTCTTGGCATCGCCTCGGTTTCACCGGCCGTTGCCGTGTGGATCCTTTGGCCGTGTTGCCTGCCTGAGAGGCGCCTCTTGCTCCTGTAGCCACGCCGTTCGCCTCGGTCCCACCCTTGCAGCCCTTGCCCTCGCACCTACCTTTTTAAAGCCCTTATCTAAGACAAACAATGAAATCATGATGGGGAGCCCTAGAAAAGTAAGGTTTTGTAGGGTTCAGGTACATGCTACGTAAGCAGCGCTCTGATCTCCAAACCCTGGCCTGGCGATTTCGAACTTGGCTCCTAAGGTTCGGATTGGGAGGTCGTATTGGCATACTATAGGGGCCTTAATATTAGAATAGGGTTTCGGGGTAGATTGTACTATACCTATGATAAGGGGGCCGAAAATGCCGAAGGTAACTACCTAGGCTCCCACATTGTAGTTACTCCAGTCTCCATGTCAGGGTCTTGGACGTTTGGGTGTACTTGGAGGGTCGGGAGACCTGAAGTAGGTAATAAGTGGAGCTATAGGTAACCAGGAAGAGATCAGAATTGTGGTATAACTTAGAAGCTGCCCCCCACCCTGTAATGGTGACTATAAGGATTATATTCGGGCCCTACTATATTCCTATTATACCGCTATTACAGGGTGGGGCGGCCCCTTCTTCGGCATAACTCTGTAAAATAGCTACGGTTTAGGGTTTAGGGTTTAGGGTTTGGGTTTAGGGTTTAGGGTTTACTTACCACATCCTAAACCCTAAACCCTCAAGCAGGAGCCAGACCTTCTGCGTCTCGTCGTCCATCTCCTGCATGTCCTCCCCCGACGTCATGCGGCTGAGGGCACCTGCCGAACAGCCCAGGGTTTCGGCTAGGGCCCAGAAGCCCCAAGAAGCCGTGATCACGGAATGGACCATAAACCACAGAAAGACAGTTCAAATGGGACATAAAAGCCATATAAACGTACATATATATGTATGCATGTATGTATGTACACATAAAAAACACATACATATATATGTATGTTGCTGCACGAGCTTTTGGGGTTTTCCGGGGGGCTCCGATTCCGGCTTTGGATTGACTTTAGAACTCTTTGCCATGGTCACGCAGGTCTCTGACAGCTTCCATGTAGCCACGAGCTCCCCAGCAAGCGCATGCACATGCAACGTCAGCACCCTTCGATCCTAGCCCAAGCGCTAAACCCAAACCCCTGAAAAGAACTTGAAAAGAACTTGAACGAAAAGAGGGATCTCTGGGAATCCTTTAAAAATCCCTTAAGGGATCCTATCAGGTTCCCCTTCTTCAAAAGAATTCTGAACCGGAAGCGGAGAGCCAAGTATCCCTTTCGGGTTTAGGGCTTAGGGATCGAGAGGTTTAGGGTGTAGGGCTTTAGAGGTTTAGAGTTTAGGGTTTAGGGCTTAGGGTTGTGCGTGGAGGTTGAGGGTTTAGGGTGTAGGGTTACCATGATTCATATGCGACAAAAAGTACCGAGTAGCCCCCGCTAGGAAGCCTGTAGTAAAGCCTGCGAGCATTCATACTCTAAAACCCTGCTGGTCCATGGAACGCTCTTTATCCAAACTTACAAACTAAACATTGGTCCAAGCCCGACCCCCAAATCCCAAACCAGAGCCTTAAACCCCAGCCCTAAACCCTAAACCCTAAACCCCTAAACCCTAAACCCCTAAACCCCTAAACCCCTAAACCCTAAACCCTAACCCCTAAACCCTAAACCCTAAACCCCCAAACCCCTAAACCCCTAAACCCCTAAACCCCTAAACCCTAAACCCTAAACCCTAAACCCCTAAACCCTAAACCCTAAACCCTAAACCCAAACCCCAGAACCCCTAAACCCTAGACCCGGAGCCCCGAACCCAAAGCCCCGCCCGAAGCGCAAAGCCCGGAATCCGAAACCGTAAAAATTGAAAGTAATGATTCAGGCTTTAGGGGTTTAGGGCTTAGGGGTTTAGGGCTTAGGGGTTTAGGGCTTAGGGGTTTAGGGGTGTAGGGTTTAGGGCTTAGGGGTTTAGGGGTGTAGGGTTTAGGGGTTTATAACCTACTTGTCGGGTATCATGGTGAACTAAAGGCTAAACTTTATCGTTATATAGGGATTATGTAGGGACTAGACTACCCCCCAAAAAAGGTTAAAGGCTACCTACTCTACTACTAGGGTTATAACTGTAATTACCTTACTCATAACCCCAATTACTAAGTCCCATGATCCTTGAAGTAGACCCTAAGCCCTAAACCCTTATAGTACCCCTATAGATCCCTTGAAGGGACCCCTTCAAACCTTGAAAGTTGCTCCCCGAATCTCTCAACCTGGAACCCTGCAGACCCTAAGCCCCAAACCCGAAAACCGAAACTCGAAATCCGAGACCTTAAAGGCTTAGGGTTGAGGGTTTTGGGGTTTAGGGTTTTAAACCCCATAGGGTTTAGGGTTTAATCCTAATCCCAAAACTCTGAACCTGAAAATCTCAACGTGGAGCCCACTTGGAGGGGCAAGGGACTTAGTAAGTAGGTTATAAGTTGAGTTATAAGTACCCTAAATGGAGTTACCCCAATTATAACCCTACTTATAACCCTACTTACTAAGTCCCCTGCCCCTCCAAGTAGACCCTAAACCCTAAACCCTATAGCTCCCTTTAAGGAACCCTATAGCTCCCTTTAAGGAACCCTATAGATCCCTTTAAGGAACCCTATAGATCCCTTTAAGGATAGACCCTGGACCCGAAACCAAAAACCCTAAGGTTCAGGGCTTTGAGGCTTAGAGGTCTACAGGGGTTTAGGTATAGGGCTTATAAGGGTTTAGGCCCAAGCCCTAGGTAGAGGATCATGGGACTTAGTATGTAATTGGGGTTATAAGCAAGGTAGGAGCATGGGACTTATAAGTTATTTTTACTGTAGTTACCTTGCTTATAACCCCAGTTACTAAGTCCCATGATCCTCTAAGTAGACCCCACACCCCCAAACCTGAAACTCTACTTATCCAGAATTCCGATCGCCAACTGCCGGAGGTGGCCCCGCCTGGGGATTTGGCCCGCTGCTCCACGAAGCCCTGCTTCAGGGTCCAGGGTTTAGGGTTTAGGGCTTAGGGTTTAGGGTTTGTGCTCAGGGCTTAGGGCTTAGGGCTTTAGGCTGTGTGTACTTGGTGGTTCATGAGTAGCTACAAGTGGGACTATAAGTCCCCCAATATGGGAGTTTCCTAATCAGGGGTACCTTGTTTTGGGGCTCCTTATAATAAGGATCCTACTATTTAGGGTACTATATTAGGGTCCCCTATTTTTGGAAACCCCCATATGGGCTATAATTGCAGATAAGCTACTTATCACCCTGCTTATGGCTATCCATGAACCTCCAAGTAGGCTGTAGCGCTGAGGCTTTTGTGATTTTTGAAACGCCTTGCGCCCCTACAATGGTTTTTGTCCTAGCAAGGTTTGAGGACCTAAAACCTGTATGGAACAGTTTCTTGGGCTTAGGCCCCCATTGGGAAGTTCACTGACCGGCTTCCAAGTAAGGCGAGGGGATTGCTTTAAAAAGGTTCTGGCTTTGCAGCTTTGTCAGCAGGTGTTACCAGGGCCGAAAGGGTCGAATCAATCAGTCGAGGGTTGGTACTGGCTGGCTCTGGTACGACCGCACACCAGGAATCACGCTCTACAACGCCACTGAAGACATCAAGGAGTGGATTGACTCAATCGTCTCTAATGTCGTGAAAAGGCAGAGATTGCCGCGCAAATGCGGACTTGTGTAATCAACAAGGTCGAACGAAGTGCTTGATTCTGCGCGTCTCGAGCTTTGTGCCGTCTGCCAAACTGTACGACACACAAGGACTTCAGTGCAATCTGGTCGTTGTTCGACTCTCTGCCAATTGCTTTGTTGCTGGTGGAGCAGATGTGTATGGACCGTTCGTGGATGGCATTGCTCACCTTTGACCAAAAGATATCCTTCACTTCTCTCTGTGTTGATTTCTTTCTCCGAAAGCCGTCAGTCTGTTTTACAGTAAGCAGACTCTGTTTTCCGCCGATGCTGCTCCAAGCAACATGGGGGCCTGTGCAACTAGAATAGTGCTTAACAAGAAGGTCTCTTTAATGCCTCTATCAGGAGGAGTTTACAAGGGTTTACCGATTTTATTGTACAGGGGGGCTTCACGACTGGGAGGTTACCTTATAGAGTACAATACAAGTCCACAATATACTCACCAACTTGTTCCGATCCCTATGTCTGCTCCAGATCTGAACTTCCCAGGCTTTACAGGCTTGTATAAGGCTAACCATCCATGGCTAGGCATCATTGCACTCCAAAACCCTGAGAGCACTAGAAAACTCGCGCAACCTAAATCCTTGGAAAACTATTCTGGGGCCCTTATCCTCATCGAGCCGCCATGGTTTACGGGATTCCGTGATTTGGGGTATCAGGGCTTTGGGCTTTTGGGCTTATCTTATGTTTACAATCACACTTTAATTATATAGTACAATATGGTCTTATGGTCGTTGAGAAAAATAAGGTCTATCAGGATTTGAAAGCAACATCCCGCGCCTGAGGTGGTCTCGGCTCTGCGCACAGCCGCAGCCGCGGCGCACAGCTGGACAAAGCGCGGTGGCCCTGCTTGGAAGGTTATAATTGGGGTAACTCCATTTGGGGTAATTACTTATAACTCTACTTATAACCTACTTACTAAGTCCCCTGCCCCTCCAAGTGGTGGACATCAAGGGTTTGGGTCTAATGGTTTAGGAGTTTAGGATGCAGGCTTCTTTGGGTGTGGGACCTTACACTTCTTGAATACAGTGGCGCAGTAAGCTATACCAGTATAACACTTCCAAAGGCACTATAAGCGACTAAAGACTTTAAGGTTTAGATACCCTATCCTGCAGGCTCGAGGGCTCACATGTTACATAAGGCTTTTGGGCCTAAAGACACTGAACAGGCTCTTGGGCTCTTTGTAGCCTCAGGGTAAAGGGTCCAGATAGCTGCTCGTATGCGGGAGTTTCCGGAAATTAGGGTGGGGTACCTTAGTTTGAAGTCCTTATCATAAGGGTCCTACTACTCAGGAAACTATATTATTGCTCCTCTGTTTTCGGAAACTCCCAGATAGCTATGTAATAGCGATTTACTCTCCCAAGCTCCAAAATTGAACTTCTAAATATCACCCTCAACCTGAGCACCCAAATTCATGGTATGGTGGGTTACTGGACTATAGGTAGTTCCGGGATATTCTTGAGTTCATTGAACCTAAACCCTATAAAGCCTAAACCCTATACCCACGATAGAGGAACCTTGACACCGAGGAACTTTGGGTTATATAGGGGTTAAGGTTTAAGGATTATTTATCCCCTTTTCGAACTGCAGAACAGTTAGAACTCCTGTACTAGGAGGAGCCGATGGTTGGGGCCTGGTTTGACGGAAGTATGGTTTAAGGCTTCGGGGTTAGAGTCTGGGGTTCTAGTGTTAGGGTTTAGGATTTAGGGGTTCAGGGCTATTGGGGTTTAGGGTGAAGAGCTTAAGGTTTACTTGGAGGATCATGGGACTTAGTAAGTAGGGTTATAAGTACCTTGATTAAGGTTATATGAAATTATAACTGTAGTTCCCTTAATTATAACCCCAATTACTAAGTCCCATGATCCTTTAAGCAGACCCTAACCCCTAAATCCTGATAGTACCCCTATAGATCCCTTAAAGGGACCCTTAGGCCCCAATTACTAAGTCCCATGATCCTTTAAGTAGGGTATCTCAGTACTTCAGAGGCTCGGTTGCTTAGGGCCCAAGGTGTAGAGCTCAGGAGTTTCCCCCTTGGGGTTTGGGAATTCAAGACATGGGTAGTTGTCAAAATTAAGGTCCCTTTTTGGGGCACCCTAAATATTAGGTGCCGTACTATAATAGGGACCCCAAAAAGGGGACCCTAATTTTGACAACCACCCACATAAGGTTCAGTGTTTAAGGAGTGGGGCTTGGGCTGAGGGCATGTTAGGTTTTCGGATTCAGGGTTTCGGGTTTCGGGGTGTAGGGGGCTTAGTGCTTGGAGTTTCGGGGTTTGGGCTCGAGAGTTTGGAGGAAGGAGGGTTTTGTTCTGTGAAGTGTGAGATGTTCTTGTACCCACATACGGCCTACACAAGGGCACACGATTACCAATTGCCAAGATCCTCATCCTGAAGGACCCTGAACTGTGACAATTATGGTATATTCCTTTTTATGGGCAATGCAGGATTTATATCATCAACCGTATTACCAATGGCCAAGATGTATGTTTCGAAGCCCGCAGACTCAGCACGAACTGCGTTACGAAAATGTCTACCCAGAAAAGCAAGGGCTTACCTCCTCAGCTAGCAGGTTTATGCTTTCGCGAAAGGCCTGAACCCTCAAATCTAGACCCTAAACCTTGAGCCCCAATTGCTACAACCTCAACTCTAAATCCCAAACCCTCAACAACCCTAAACCCCCACACCCCTAAACTCTAATCTCCTGTGGAGCAGGTTTGAAAACAGTTTCGCTTGCAGACTTTCGGCCACTCAGTGCGTAGGATTGAGAGCGATTCGTAAAGTCCCACTCAGAGCTTGCAAAGAAGGAAGGATTTAGGGCTTAGAGTAAAGTTTAGGGTTTAGAGTTTAGGAAGGAAACCATCACCCACTAGACAACCCGTTTGAGGGTTTTTTTGTTGTTCAGTCCAGTTTTATTGTCCAACTGTCCGCTTATGGCTTAGAGTTTGAGGGTCTCGAGTCCCCAAATCCTGAACTCTAACCCGAAGCCCGCTAAAAGCGTTCTTTTTCGACAGACCGTGAGATCGGTGCCTTAAAGGGTCATGGGACTTAGTAAGTGGGGTTACAAGTTCGGGAACTACAGTTATTATCAATTATAACTCCAACTAAGGTACTTATAACCCTACTTAACTACGAAGGCCCATGATCCTTAAACCCGAAACCCTATAGATCTCTTATAGAGCCCTTTAAGGAGCCCCTCAAGGACCCTACTTGCTAAGTTCCATGATCCTCCATGTAGTTGTCAGCTACGGTACAGGCCTTAGTTGCCAGAACCATGGATGGGGCTCCTCTGTAGTATAATTCGAGTAAGGAACCCTTAGGAATACTTGGAGAATCATGGGACATTTACAAGTATTGTCCTGAAGGGATTCCTTAAAGGGTTCTATAAGAGATCTATAGGGTTTAGGTTTTAAGGATCATGGGACTTAGTAAGTAGGGATATAAGTACCTCAATCGGGGTTATAAGTAACTATAACTGTAGTTAGCTTACTTACAACACCAATTACTAAGTCCCACGATCCTTGAAGTTATCTTCGTAAATACTGAAACTTCTATACTGTTTCTCCGAACCCTATCCAAAGTCCTGTAAAGCCCTGAAACTGAAACTCCAACATCCTAAGCTAGGGGCCTGAAGAGTTAGTCATGGTAATGCTTAGGCCTCTCCGTTGTACTTGTACTATACCCTAACCACCTACAACCTAAATCGTTAAAACAAAGAAAGAGGCCCTAGTTTCGTCGTGCCAGCCACCATACGCACCCCTTGAAGAAACCCTTATGGGAAGCCTATAAACCTCTAAATCCTAAGCCCTAAACCCTAAAATCCTAAAAAGAAGACTTCCCGATTTTTCAAGGCCTGTAGTCCCATGTTCACCTGCCGGGTCGGGGGACTTTAGTTTAGGGTCTAGGGTTTGGGATGTAGGGTGTAGGGGCACGTAAAAAGCAGGAAACAAGTAGAGTGATAGTACCCAAAAAATGGGATCCTAGTTGGGGTTGGGGTTATGATACTTATAAGTCTATATGTCTTATGTGGGGGCAGGGCAAGGTTGGAGGACCAAGGGCTCTAGGATTCAGGTTGTGGGTGGCGGTGGTAAGGGTGTTAAACTTAAAAAGTTAGTGTTGACTAGACCCAAGAGTAACCTAGGAATAAAAAGGGTGCCCTTTTTGGTTTAAAAGGGGCATATAAGGGAACCTGAACCCTTAAAAAGGGAATAAGGGCCTACTCCAGGTCCTAGTTGAGGGGTTTAGGTGTAAGAGGCTTTTGGAATTGGGGCTTCAAAGCCTAAACCCTAAACCCTAAACCCTAAACCCCTAAACCCTAAACCGCCCTACACCTTTACACCCTCGAGGCTTCATGAACTTCAGGGCTATAGCACGCAGGGCTTGTAGGCTTTCGGGCCTTGGCAATGTGAGGGCTTGGGGATTTTGCAGCTTCAGGCTTGAGGTGTAGGGTTATGCACGTGTTGGTCCGAAAAATAAAATACAAATGCTAAGCCCTGAACGAAACTCCAAAACCCCAAACCCTAAACCCTAAACTCTAAACTCTAAACCCTAAACCCCTAAACACCCAAACCCCCAAACCCCTAAACCCTAGACCCCGAAACCCCTAAACCCCAAAGAGCCTGGCGCGCGAAGGCCGAAAGATGTGCATTCCGGCAGCGAGCGAAGCGAGCAGAGTGAGATGCCCAGCGCATCTGTCGCCTCTGCTTTAAAGGATCCTTAAACTATAGTATAAGCGATCTTCAAGGTGCTTTTTACTTTGCTGACTAAATCCAATGATCTTCCAAAACCGGGACAAGAATTGATTCAAGCTCATGTCATCAAATCAGGTAAGGTTCCCTCGTTTTCCGAAACTCATATCTGGGGTTTACAATACTTTCCCAAAGTTGAGGTTTCGGGGTTTCCATATGCTTTACGATGCGATCAGCCGCCAAAAGCTTGAAAGCTGGCACGTGCCGACAACTCGGCGAAGTCTTTCCACCACTGCCCCAATGACTTCTAAACCCTAAACCCTAAACCCCTAAACCCTAAAGCCCCTAAACCCTAAACCCCTAAACCGCTAAACCCTAAACCCTAAAGCCCCTAAACCCCTAAACCCCAAACCCTAAAGCCCCTAAACCAAGGAGTTCTGGGCTCTGAGCCAAAAACGTCTGAACTCGAGGGCTCAATGGGCCCAATGCTCCTGAATAAATGCCCATTCCTGAATCAAACGAACGAGTAAATGAATCAACAAGTAGGTCTAGGTAAATGTACATGTATACCTGCATAAATGCATCTATAACTGTGCCTATATCCATGCTTGAATTTATATATGTATCTGCCTATATCTGTCTATCCGTCTATCTATAAACGCATGTCTTGTATATGCCTACATTTGTACACAGCACTTCTTCTTGTGGTTTCAGCAATGGCCCTGTGTCTCGCAAGCTCCAAAGCCAGAAGCGTGTCGCCTGGCCTACGATGAGGAGTTTTATAAGGGTCACTCTAGAGTCTACCAGTCGGGTACGATTACGACTTACAGCGAAAGTCTTTTTTTGCACTGTTGAAGCCCAAACCGGCTCGCAAAACTCTATCTCGCCGTGACCCTGAACCCAGACTCCTGCAAAAAAACCTACACCCCAAGCCGTACACGGCAACTTTTCAGGTGTAGGTCCAGACTCTATACCCCAGCACCCGAGACCCTGAAGCCCTGAACCACCAAAGCCTGAAATCCTAAACCCAGAAGCCCTAGCCCCAAACCCCCCAGAACCCTAAGCTCCTCCTCCTCCTCCTCCTCCTCCTCCTGCTCATCCTCCCCCTCCTACGGTAGAAGCCCAAAAGTTGGAAACCCAATAGCCTCAATCCTCAAGAGTAATGTATAGGGAATCCCAGCACTATTTGGCCTTAACCGGGTTTCCAACTTTATGGGGATTGCTGTAAACCGAAGCCTGGAACCCCAAGCACACAAAGCCCTGAGCCCTAAGCCCTAAACATCCCTCAACCCTAAGCCGCCCTGAAATGCCCCCTAAACCCCGAAGCTCTTCGCCCTGAACCCTAAGCCCAGAGACTCCATCATGCCTCAAGTAAGGAATATTCCTTAAATCATATTAGGGATCCTGCTATAATTGAAGGTCTATTCCTCAATTAAGGGATAGTGGAGTCTCTGGGAAGCCTTAAACCCGAAAGCATCAACCTAGGGCCCCGAAACAAGCTTAACCTTTTCCGAGGATGCCCAGCAACCTGGAATAAAAAGGGCTCCCTTTTTGGTATTTGGTAACTTTATGGGGAACCTAGGACTACAAAAAGGGAGTAAGGGTACTACTGGGCATCTTAGTTTCAATTATGGTGCAACCCCCCCCAAAACGTTCGAGGTGACCTACTCAGCTACTACGAACCCTAAGCCAGACTCGAACATCCCTTATATTAAGGAAATATACCTTAAACTGTAGGAGGATTCCTACTATACCATCTTATGGTATATTCCTTGATTAAGGAATCTACCTTAAATTATAGCAGGATCCCTCATACGGCTTAAGGAATATTCTTAATTCAGGGAGATCGAAGTCTCCTGGTTCTCAGCGCGGAGCCACGCCCGAGCCGACGCTTGGGAAATTCCCTCCCCCGGGCCCCAGCTTGGACCCGGCTTTGGAGCCCTTGAGCCCTCGGACAGTCTCCTTGCTACTTAAAGGACCATGGGACTTAGTAATTGGGGTTATAAGTAAGGTAACTATAGCTTTAATTAGTTAAGGTACTTATGACCCTACTTACTAAGTCCAATGATCCCCTAAGCAGGATCTCTTTACAGGGATCTATAAAGGGTTCCCTACAAGGAATCTATAGGGTCTAGGGTTTAGGCCCTCGGAACATCTCCCTAATTTTCCTGTGAAGAGAACGTTTAGAATTTCAGAGGTGTTATGGTATGTCATGAAATGTAGTAGGTATACAGTATATGATAGTAGATAACATCTTTTCTTTAGGCGGGAGGTTAGGAGTTGAGGGTTTGGGAGTTGTGGGGTTGGGGGTTTAGAGAGTTTGAGTAAGGACTTTGCGATTTGGGGGTTAGCCGTTTGGAGGCTTAGAGATGTAGGATTTAAGTGGGGAGCTGAGGATTTAGGGTGTAGAAGTTTGAGGTCAACGGGTTAGGGTGTAGGGGCTGGGGGGATCTGTCCCTAAACCCTTAACACGAAACCCCTCGGAGTTTTGCATTGTTCAAAGGTGTAGCCAAAGGGCCATGCGATATAACTACGTTCAACCCCGAAAATGTTACTTCATAACCTTACCTACAGGACCAAGTTCCATGATGCCTGACGTAAAGTTCCAAGACTACGGGCTTTGGAGGGATTGAGGGCTTGGGGTTTATAGCGTTTGATGTCGAGGTTGGAAGAAGTTGGAGGCTTGCGGCTGATTTACAGCAAAGCCAGAAAGTTGGAGCATCATTACCCTCATGCCCTAAACGTAAAGTATAGTGAATCCCAGCACAAATCATCCCAGTTCCATGTTCCAACTTTCTGGGGTTCACTACACTTAGAAGGGCAGGGGACTTAGTAAGTAGGTTATAAGTAGGGATATAATTGGGGTAACTCCATTTAGGGTACTTATAACTCTACTTATAACCTACTTACTAAGTCCCCTGCCCCTCCCAGTAGGCTTAAACCCTGTGGGTTCAGGGTTCGCAGAGACTCCATAGGTTTCCAGGCTCTGAGGCTTGGGGGTTCAGGGTTTCGGGGTCTTTCGGGGGCTTAGGGGTTTACTTGGAGGGGCAGGGGACTTAGTAAGTAGGTTATAAGTAGAGTTATAAGTACCCTAAATGGAGTTACCCCAATTATATCCCTACTTATAACCTACTTACTAAGTCCCCTGCCCTTCCAAGTAGGGTTTAGATTCCCACCTGAACCGGACAGTTGAAGGTCCATGGGATCATTGAGCTAGAGGGAACTCTACTACAGGAATTAGAATAGGGTTTTGACATAAGGAGCCCCCAAAACAGTGTAGGTACTTGTTCAAGCCCATATTTTGGACAATTCATTCCAGCATGTCTGAACGCCGCATGCCCCGCCTGACACGTCAGGACGTAAGGCCCTGAATGCTGGCCTTTTACGATGCCTCAATCATTCAATCAATAACCTGAACCCCACACCATAACTTGTCATAAACTCCTTGAGTCGCGGGGGTTATGTAAAACTCTGGGTACGAAGCCGTTTTCGATGTGCCTCCTATGAAGTCAGCACCGATTTGAAACGAGCTCTGAAACCGACTTTGCGTAAGCCCCTGGAAAAGGCGCGGCGCTGTGCTGGGCGAGGGTTTCGGTTGGCTCAGGTCCACTATGATTATAGGCTGTTACCAAGATTATGTGTTGTTACAACATCACATTTTAAACTGCTACCCTGAACCCTAAAGCTTTAAACCACTAGAATGGTTACTGTTGTTGTTACAGTTCAGACTCCAGGATGTACGGCATGGCGACATCGCATTGCTCTACGAAGGGTTTCGGGGATCAGGGTTTCAGGGTGTAGGGTTTAGGCTTCAAAAACACGTTTTCAGGGTCAAGGTTTGGTGCTTCCCGGGATGAACGTTAAGACTTCAGTCAACCCTTCAGCGAAACCCAGGCAGTAAACAGTAAAACCCACCCCCTAATGAACCGCTCAGATGAAACTCGACAAACAATTGGCGACAAATCTGCCTGAATCCTAAACCCTAAACCCTAAACCCTAAACCCTGAATCCTAAACCCTAAACCCTAAACCCTGAATCCTACATCCCATGCCGCTCCTTGGCCCTTGGCCTTTGGGGTTTAACATGGGCCTGCGGCGATCGGGCTTGAAAATCCCGCAAAGCTTAAGGTTATCTACTCAGCTCCGAATATCCGCATCGCTGTCGCAGATGTGGATTTTTGCACAAACTGCTTCGCAGGGAACCTGAACAACATGTGTGTGTGTGTGTTTGGAGGATAGCTAGCTGAAGCTGCAACTGCTCTGTGTCCACATGTCAGTCCAGAGATCACAACAACTCAATTGCGAATCCAACAACAAGCCCAGCCTTCATTGATCAATACGACGATGACTGCTACTGCTCATACGACGCCTTGCACGTGCTCTGCTCAGAATACAAACTGATAACCGCGGCTGACTAACTAGCACCAGCAACATCGACAGCCACAGGCAAAAACTATATGGGAGCTTCCGAAAATAGGGAACCCTAATACAGTACCCCAAATAGTAAGATCCTTATTATAAGGACCCCAAAATAAGGTACCCCTAGTTTTTGGAAACCCCCATATGCAGTTAACAATAGTTAATGAACGGCTAGGACGCTAAACGACGCTAACCTCGCAAGCTGCACCCCTAGTCCGAAAAAAAATTCTGGCAGAAGTCCTGAAACTTAATCATGACTTATATGGGGGTTTCCGAATATAGAGGAACCTTATTTTAGGGTCCTTATAGTAAGGATCCTACTATTTAGGGTACTGTATTAGGGTCCCCCATTTTCGGAAACTCCCATCTGACTTATCCTTACCATAGTATGAAGCCGAGTCTGGCAGTGTAGGCCACTGTGCGAAACCCTCGCAAACTGCCACTACCATGTCGTCGGTCTCGTGAAGCAAGCCTTCACGTGAGCTCGAAGGCACATTGGCCTCACGGGGCCGATATAGGTTTTGAAACAGTTTAGGTGCTCGGTTTTAGCTCTGGGCTCTTTTTGTTAAGCAGAATAAATGGCATGGGGCTCTGCTTACATAGAAAAAGGGCTTGGGGCTTCATTTTTGAACAGAACAAGGGTCTTGGGATGTTTCCTTGGAGGGTCACATTGGGACCGTTCGTCGTGCCCTTGCTAAGTACCCTAGCCTTCATGATCAAATCGACTGTTAATTCGGGTCAAGGATCCTTCTACCTCTAGTACAATAAAGTATGCTGTAGCATACTGTCATACTAAACTGTGGAATATGATATAACCTGACATAGTAACACAAGTATAATATATGCAATGCACTACGCTAAAACCCATACCATAGTACAGCAAAATAGAAAACAACACCACGCAATAGACAAGCCCAGAATAGAAGAAAGGAGTAGGATAGACTAGGCTTGAACATAATGTAGTATGGTGTACTGTACTGAAAATGTGTTGGCGCAATAGAATGAAGGATGATAGGTATTGCCCTATGATGTAACAAAACAGAACAGAAAATGTAACACAATGCAACATAGCGTATTATGCACTGGTACGTGAGAATATCTTACAATGCAGCCTGCATACAACTTGCTATACGAAAACAGTGAGTTTACCGTTTCACTAGAACCGATTGTAAAATGTGTATTATAATATGTCTTGCTCTGCTATACAGTTTCAGGGATAGGGGTTCAGGATTGGGAGGCTCGGGTAAAGCACGTCTTGTGCTGTATCGCCTGTAGGGCGTGAACGTTAAATGTCCATGGCCTACCTTCACCCCCAATAACCTACCTGTTTAAGGACTCAAATAAACAAACCCTAAACCCTAAACCCTAAATCGGAATAAGGAGCCCTAGAAAGGTAGGTTTATATGGTCAACGGCCTTGCTCTTCTCGGGATTTCGGGTCGTGGCTTTCGGGCATTACGTTTGTAGTACTCACTATGTACTGCAGGGGCCTTCATAATCATAAAAGGGTCACAGAGTATATTGTAAAAAAACTAGAAAGGGACGAATAAGGGCATATTCTTAGGAGTTTATCCTACTTCCATATTCGGTAACTGTCCACTTCGGAACTTCGGAAAGAGGAATTTCAACTACGATTGTGGGTTTGGGGTTTGGGCTTTAGGTGCTGGGCTTTTTGGGCTTAGAGCTTTCGGTTCAGTGGTTTAGGGTTTAGGGCCTCTTTGCTGGGAGATTGCTGTGTAAAGGCTTAGGGCTGGTGGGGGTGAGGCAGAGGTCCTAAAGCATCTCATCAAAAGCGGTTTCAGGGTGTTCTGTAGGAGCCTTCATGATTACCAATACTATTTTGGGGGGGGTTCCTAATTATACTTCTAGTATACTGGGCCCCCGAACCCTATTCTAATTATTAAGGCCCCTATATTATAGTACTCTTATAGATCCCTTTATAGTGGCCCTTATAGACCCCTTTAAAGGAACCCTGGTCTAATTATTAAGGCCCCTGCAGTAGGGAAAATGGATTTGATGCATAGGCTGGAAGGGCTTCGGGTCTCGGGTTGTCATGCCAGTACTTGGAGGATCATGGGACTTAGTAAGTAGGGCTCCTTAAAGGGTTCCTTAAAAGGGATCTATAAGGGGTACCATAAGGGTTTAGGGTTTAAGGATCATGGGGCTTAGTAAGTAGGGTTATAAGTACCTTAATTGGGGTTATAAGTACTTATAAGTGTAGCTACCTTACATATAACCCCAATTACTAAGTCCCATGATCCTTTAAGTAGAGGTGGCATGTGTGCCGCTGTACCATTGTGGCGCCACAGGGGGCTTAGAGTTGAGGGCTTCAAGGCTGAGGTGTAGGATTTCAGGTTCAGGTCTCGAGTTCAGGGGTGAGGACTTCAAGTTTGTAGTGTAAGTTTTAGATACAGTTTTCGGGTTTAAACCCTTGACCGTGAACCCTAAACCCTACACCGTTTACCGTTTCCGTGTTCGGTTTGCCCTGGACACCTGCGGGGCGTTCTACGACTGCGCACCAGGCGCCCCAGGCGCCCGCTAATGGACACCTGGCAACGAGGGTTTCTACAAGTCATGCATTGGCCAAGGGGTGTAGCTGTAGCTCTTGGGGTTGTTGGTACTTGTTCTTGTGATTGCTTCGTGTTCCAATGCTGCCTCTATAGCTGAACTGCTAAACCCCCAAATAAATCCTCAACCCTAAACCCAATATCCCTAAACCCTAACAAAACCTTCCTACTCCTCGGATTTCGCGTGAATTTTTTCCAAGGATTAGGCGATTGAGTTGTGAATCTTGAGCTCTGAAGCGGCCCGTGAAACCTAAACCCTGTACCCCAAACCCCAAACCCGAAACCCTGAACCCTAAACAACCCTAAACCCCGCCACAGACCTTCAACCCAAACCCTACTTGGAGGATCAGGGGACTTAGTAAGTAGGGCTATAAGTACCTTAGCTAGGGGTATAAGTAATCATACGTGTAGCTACCTTACTTATAGCCCCAATTACTAAGTCACATGAGCCTTTAAGTAGACCCTAAACCCTAAACCCCTATAGATTCCCTTAAAGGGACCCTTTAAAGGAACCCCAAATACTAAGTAAACCACAGCAGGGTGCCTCGGGTTCATGTTCAGTGCACGACTTCTGGGCTCCAGGCCAAGAGTCAAAACTCTCCCAGTAAAGGGAACTCCAGAAAGTTGGAATATGGTTTCCGGGTAGGATACCCTATAATTTACCATAAAGGGTTTAGGATACTCATATTCCAACTTTCTGGCTTTTACTTTAAGGTCCTGAACCCTAAAAGTCCAAACCCCTGAACCCAGGCAATATGGGGGCCTCAATAAATAGAGTAGTTTTGGGGGCCCACTATACTTTCAATATATGAAGGAACCCACCCAAAATAGTATAGGTATATTCAATCCTCATAATCACTCTTATAGACCCTTCATAAGGAACCCTTAAAGGAACCCTATCTGATCATTATTTAGGCCACTATAGTATGGCATCGACATCTGGCCTTGCAAACCACTAAGCCTGGTCCTGCCGCTAGGAATGTAAGCATTCGGAGTGCTCTTGCGACCGTTGTCACAACTGCTGCTAGAAGCTTCAAGATGCATATGAGTAGTTGTCAGAATTAAGGTCTCTTTTGGGGGGAACCCTAAATAATAGGTGCCGTATTATAATAACGATCCACAGAGGGACCCTAGTATTGGCAACCACCCATATCAACAGTAGTATTAGTATTCATACTATAAAGAGTCTTATCATGCTGCCATTGTTACCACTCTGACTGCACTTACGAGAAGTACCCGTAAGCCTAGAACTAACCTGCACCTGTACCGCTCCTACACGTCTCATGGTTCTGGTGCTATCTCCAGCTAAGTTATCTCATTCTTCTATGGCTGTCATGAGATGCTGTCGCGTGTCAATGAGCTCTTCCTGCACTGCTTCGGCAGCGGACTGAATAAGCTTAACAAGAAACCTGGACAGCATGCACGTAACAAGAAAACAAAAACATGAAAGGGTCTCAGCCTATCCGTGTATCGAAAGCCCAGAAACACTTCGCGTGCCGACGACACAATCCCTGAGGGTCCATGTACTCATACAGTATATATACATTGGCCTTAAAGTACTCCCTATATAGGTACACTGGGCCCAAAGTATATGCTATATGGGTACATGAACCCTTAGGGAATATTCTCATGAATTCCAAGGTACGACAGCACTGAAAGCAGCGTCGCCGGGAGATGTCACCTGCAACCGCTTCCGACGCTGCGCTTCTCTTTCAAGTGCGGGTTCAACACGAAACCTTAGAAGCTGAGTAGGTAACCTTTTACCTTTTAGGGTTAACATACTGGCATACTGTTATGGTATGTGATAGTGAGTTATAGTTTAGAAGGGGCCCCCCACCCTGTAAGTGACTATAAGGATTATATTCGGGCCCCACTATATTCCTATGATAGAACTATTACAGGGTTGGGGCAGCTTCTAAACTAAACCTTTCAACCTTAACCCCTGAACCAATACCCCCAACACCCGAAAACCTTGTTTCGCAAGACATGAGCCCAATACAAGTATAGTGAGCTACTTACCGTATTGCAGAAGCCTGAACAATTACGAATGGTACTTCTTAAGGTTTTTCTAGGGGTTGATTGGGCTGTATTGGTTTTTGGAATCATTACCAATTCCATTCCTTAGGGTTCCTCTCTGTAACTAGAAACTGTAGCCCAAACACGCCATTCTTGTTATTATATTGTATAAGGCGCCCTAAATCTAAACCCTACCTGTGGCCCAAAAGAACCCACCCTCCTTGGGAATTATATCTAGAATCGTATAGAATTCAGAATGAGGACTCCTAAACAGGTATTTTTTGGAACTTTAGTGCCAACGTTTGCACGATTTTGGTACATGGACCCTTCAACCCCAAACCCTTATGGTACCCTTGTAGAACCCTTATGGTACCCTTAAAGGAGCCCTATTTGATCGAAGGCCTTTCTTCAGAGCCCCCTTGACCCCTGAAAGCCCTTCATTGAGGGGGGGGTTTGGGGGTGGGGTGGCGGGGTGGGGGTGGGGGGGTGGGGGTGGGGGGGTGGGGGTGTGGGGGTGGGTGGGGGAGAGGGTTGTGTTTGAGTGTTTGGGGTTTTGCTTCAAGTGTTTAAGGTATTGTTTTGAGTGCTTAGGGTTTGTTTTAAGTGTTCAAGGTTGAGGGTTTAGGGTTGCCCTTCCTGGATGCGAGGGTTTTGGGCTCAGGGTTGTTTTAGTTGACGCTCTTCTTGGTCCGCAGTTTAGGGATTAGGCTTTAGGGCTATAGGGTTTAGGTTAATTGAAGAGCGTACCTGAAATCTTGACACAGAGCCTCTTTCTCTATCATGTACGGTCTATCTCTTCACTACAGCTTGTTGGAGTCTCTGGGGATGCCATGTTGCTGCACCAACCAGGATAACTCTTCAAAACTTGAGTGGCCGCTGTTTGGGCTTTAGGGCTTTGGGGTCTCGGGCCTTGGGTTTAGGGCTTGGGGCTTGTGATGCAAACCCTAAACACTGAACCCTTAACCTCATCGTGGCGTGGGGTGAGCACGCAGAAATCTAAATTCATACAGGCGTCAGCCATCATAGCTTTTAGAGCTGTTAGGCTCGCGGGGGTGGTTCGTTTCGAAAGGACCCTGAAACATATTCACAGCATACCGACAGGAATCACATAGAGGAACCGGTCAAAAGGGGAATGATGCTGTCTGTTTTCTGAAGGATCCTAAGCTGTCTTTTCGAGGCTTGTGCGAATGCCGACGGCTCCGGGGCTTCAGGGTTTGGGCTTTGAGGGCAACCCTTTCTCAGAGAGCCCATATACACCGCCATTGTGGAATGAGGTCCCGCAAGACCCTCCCTTATGGTTCTGGGCCTGATTGGGAGTGTATATGGGTGGTTGTAAAAATTATGGTCCCTTTTGAGGTACCCCAATATTAGGTGCCATATGATATTAAGGACCCAAAAAGGAACCCTGATTTTGACCACCACCCATATGGACCCTGCTGGCTTGACTTCATGGGAGAGTCGCAAGGATGTCTGTCTTAGATTCCTCTCGTTGGACAAAAAAAGGAAACTCCAGCTTTACAGTGACTTCCATCATCTAAAAAAAGCTCCAAGTCTACAGCAACTCAGAGAGCTACCGCGACCAAACCCAGGGTTGCATTTGAGGCTCAAAGTATGGTTTCCGTAACAAACCCTGCAAACCGCTTATCTTTTAAGAATCCTTACCACACAAAACCCTTAAGTGTTAAAGGAAACCTCTTCTGAATACCAAGGCCCTTCTAAAGCCCACTGACTCAGAAAACATTGCCCTAAACCCTAAACCCTAAACCATAAACCCTAAGCCCGCCCGGCTTGTTTGGGCCTGCGTTGAGGCCCCAAGGCTTTGTTGCTGTCTGTTCGGGTCCCAGCAGCAAGTTTGGCACCCAAAGGAACTTCGCTGAAGGTGAGTCCAGGGGTTTAGGGTTTAGGGGTTTAGGGCTTGTCTTGAAACTCCTTGTTCCAACTCGCAACTGCACAGTGCACTGCAGTGTCTGCAAGTCCATAAGGACAGGAGAGCCGCAGACCATTTCAGCCGAGACGAAAAAAGAATCGGTTATAGCATGTGGCAGTATGCTATATGTACTATGGTACGCATATTAGAACAGGCTATTATACATAAGTTAGAACCGATTCTAGTGTTGCCTCAAAGCAACACTCTCTGGTCGACGGACTTCACGGCATACCTCTGGCCGTCCGGGTTCACATCCTGAAGTCCGTCACCGCGTCGGGCAAAAGCGTCGTCAGGCAAAGCAAACATGCAATGTAGGGGCCTTAATGATTACCAATACAAATTTTAAGGATTCCTTATTATGATTGCAGTATGATGGGCCCCCAAACCCTATTCAAAGTATTAAGGCCCCACAGTGAGTGTTTACGACTTGGGGCTTAGGGTTATCTTCGTATTTGGACGGCTTCAATTGCAGACTCTATAGACCCCAGCCTTGTCTCTTGCGAGGAGAGCCAACTGACTCACTGCACATACACTCCCACCTAGCAAACCCTAAACCCTAAACCCTAAACCCTAAACCGTACATCCTAAACCCGAGAAGCCCAAATAAACCCGATACCCACAAGCAGAACCTTGCCACAAACAAATCCTTGACTGTTCAGGGTTATTTAGTGCTTTTTGGACTTTTTTCTCCTAAGCCATCAAGGGTGGAGAGCTGAGCTAACTGACACCGAAGGAAAATTGCGTTAGGTTTCTGAAGTATCTAAGTACAGTGGTTACAATAGACTGGGGCGAGGTTCCTATTCTTGCTCAGGCGAGAAACGACGGTAGGTTGATGCTGCCAGAAGGCGCTGTTGCCTTTTTCCAAGTGCCTGGCGGCCTACATGGCTGGAAGTCAGTAGAACGGTTGATGATATAGATCCCGCGTGACCTTAAAGACCCTAAACTATCGGAATTATGGGATATTCCTTATTAAGGGTAATGCAGGATTTATACCATCAACCGAAGTGCTGCTGCGCCACAAAGCAGATTAGGAAGATGAATGCTGATCGCACTCAGAATCTGCTTTCGTGACCAAAATCAAAAACTACGTGCTGCCTAGCATCTACACTGCACGGCAGTCCGTAATCATACGACCGAACGTGGTGTAATCCTCACGGGGACCCACGTATCGCTTTCCATCAATGGCTGAAAAGATTTCCGCGGTTTTGCCCTTCACATGAGTGATGGAGAAGTGGTGCCCGTCCACATCTCCAATCTGGGATGTGCTTGGCTCTCTAGATTAGGGTCCGCTTTAGGGTACTATGTTGGGGACCTGAAAACGGGACCCTAATTTAGAGAACTACCCGTGTGTTTGACACATGAAAGGAGAAAGGAGATGCTTATTTCCACTGCGACAAGATCTGAAGATGCATAATGAAAGCCAGCAATATGTTTTCCACAGGGTACATTACTGTCTAAATACATCTTATCAAAAAAGGAATCCTATGGAATGGTGCTGGAAGCTTTTGAGCACCTATGGTAGATCGAGCAGCTCGCCAGTGGCCAAGCTGCACAAAGCCATGTCCAAAGGCGATGCCCGAAGGTGCACCAACGGCTCGTTCGAAAAGGTTAAAGCCATGATGGGGTCCGACTTGCGCGATGCCGTCGTCTCCTGAACATCGAGGTACTAAAGTCGAACAGATTAGCAACAAAGGGTAAAAAGGCTTAGCAGAGAGAGAGAGAGAGAGAGATTCTGAAATCAACAAGCCCTAGACCCCAAACCTTACCTCAACCCCGAACAACCTACGTGTGAAAGCTAGAAGACTTATATGGGGTAGTTCTCTAGATGCGTGTGCCTTTCTGACGTCCTTTTGTATTAAGGACGCCGTACTATTTGGGGGATCCCAAAAGGGACCCTAATTGAGAGAACTACCCATATAAGGAACTCATAACAAAAAACCGTCAAGGTGTAGGTTTGTTAGGGCTACCTGCCAAAAAAGTATGCAGAATAACAGCCCTTTCAAGCGGGTGGGTCACTATGTTACCTTCTTTTGAGGTGTCTGGGTAATCCCGCACTCCGAAGATACCGATCCTAACTGTAGTTACCCTATTTCTAACCCGACTACTAAGTCCCATGATCCCTTAATCCTTACGGATCTCTTATAAAACCCTTTAATGTACCCCTAAAGGAGCCCTTTAAGTTACTAAGTCCCATGAAACCTTAAACCCTTATAGAACCCCTATAGACCCCTTAAAGGGACCCCTTAAGGAGCCCTTTCAGCTAGTAAGTCCAATGATCCTTTTGGTACGTAGATCATGTGTCTCTAAAACCAGAGCCAAGGTCCCTATATGTCGGTTTAGGGTTTAGGGTTTAGGGTAGGCTACCCGAAAGGTCGAGTCCAGAGACTCCAATATCCCTTAATTAAGGAATATTCCTTAAATCATATTAGGGATCCTACTATAATTTAAGGTATATTAGTTCTACGTGTATAAGTATCTTACAAGGGATCCTAATCGGGGTTATGATACTTAAAACTACGGAATAACGAACTACTTAACTTCTTGCTAAGTCCCCCGACCCTCCAAGTACCTCGTTGTAGGTAACATGAGGTTTACTGTGCTTCCAAGGACAGCCTACAATGAGACCTGCGCGGTGGTCCGAAAAACGGCCTTGGCCCTTCCCCTAAGGGTCCAAGTACCTAATAATCATAAACTCTCCCAAATATTAACCTACATAACTCCTATCCTAAACCCCTGAACCCCTAAACTCCTAAACCCTAAACCCCTAAACCCCTAAACCCTAAACCCTAAACCCTATCCTAAACCAAAGTACCTGATTATTCGGTCCTTTGGACCCTTGGGGTTCCCCCTAATAGAAGCACGAACATGCTTTCATTATTAGCCCTGCTGTCACTCTTGGGAGATATGAGAGTTTCCGAAAATAGGGGACCCCAATAGAGTACCCTGAATAACAAGAGCCGTATTAAAAAAAAACCCAACACATGGTACCCTAGTTTTCGGAAACTCCCATATACTCCTTTATAACTCCTGCTCTGGCTCTTGCTTTGGCTCTTCTTACCGTTGGTAATAGGGCTCCTTTAAAGGGATCTATACGGTTCCTTTAAAGGAATCTAGAAGGGATTAGGGCTCCTTTAAAGGGATACTTACCTTTGGTTAGTAGGGAATGGAGGAATGGGGTATAGTTGTTGCTGCTACTCCCGAAGCTTAACTTTTAGTTCCACTGAAACTGCTTAGCAAGCCACGCCATATCATCGGAGCTTTGTTGTCACGGTGGGAGACGACGAGATGTTTCCCATCTTCCTCCCATTCACCCAAACGCCACCACTCGCCAAACTGGATGAAGCGGTCTCCGAACTTTATGGTGCTGGTTTCGCGGGTCTCGCGGTCCCAGCTGTTCTGGTCGTGTCGTGGCCCAGAATGAACATGACCATCGGACGTGTAGATCGCGGGAGTGAGGGTGTTGCGGTGCGAGAATGAGAAGTGATCCGAGTCCATCTGCGCGACGCGCCAGCTGCCAACCTGTAGAAAGCCGTGACCTGCCGGATTCGGCTTGAAGCTTAGGGCTTACAGATTTTGGAATTATGTGACAACCAGGACCCATGATGCTCAGGCAGAGGTGAGATCTATTCTTGCAAATGAAGCCACCTGCTGTGATTCCGGGGCAGCTTCCCAGTATTTCCTGGATGCCGCCACAATGCCATTGCGCATATCGCTGCGTCACATCGGCAACCTTGGTGACTGCGTAAACAGCGGACCACTTTGGAAGGCGGACTACTTCAAAAATATAGGACAGAACCCTAAACCTTACTAAACCCTAAATCCTAAGCCCCAAACCCGATACGACAATCCAGTGGCTCCATCGGCATAGTTCGGATGCTGGATCCGCGGGATGACATGTCCATCACCTATAGTTCTTGGTTGGGGAAATATTTTAAACAACTGAGTACGGGTTTACAGTTTAGGGTTTAGGTTTAGGGTAAGAGTATTTTACAAATGCAACGTGTTAAATAATTACCCAACTATGACAAAGTCACGATGAAATATCTGAGGGCTCGTGTTGTAGCCCTTGTGGGTCACGTACAAGGCCGTGTCATCCGCCTAGGTTGTGAGAGCACCCTCTACAGCATGCTGCGCACACGCCCTGCTTTCAAAGACCAAACGCCAAGGAAGAGAGAGAGGGAGAACCCTCCCTAAAACCTAAATCCTAAACCCTAAACCTATTTAATTTCAAAAGAAGATTTCTTGACTACCGCCCAGCCGCGCCGAACCGCCACTCGCCTAGCTGTATGAACTGCTCCCCGAACCTGTTGAACTCTGGCAACGCCATCTCTTGTTGAAGAAAAGCATACGACTCTTAGTCTTATGATGACTTTCAGTTACTCCCACATCCTAAACCCTAAACCTGGAAAGACAGAAGCTTAAAGGAGAGAATGATACTCACCAAGCCAGGCACGTCACACCTGACGCTGGCCCGGCTCTCAAAGTCCATGCATTAAAGTCGTGCCTGGGACCAGGATGCAACGAGCCATCGTGCCTGGGCCGCAGGGTGTAGGGCTTATAGGTTGGGTACTGCCCCCATACAGTCGCAGTCTATAATAGGGCTACTATTAAGGTCCCAATATATCTATATTATGACGAGTATTCAACTGTTACTGAGTGGGGGCAGGGCTTATAGGGTTTGGGGCAGAACTCTCCATTCCATGAGGACATATTTCTTTGTAAGGTAAAAGGGGAGGTCGGGTGCGGGTGGCAGTATGGCACGTTCAATACTGGGACGGCTTGTGGTGGTTGTGCGGCTGTGAAGCAAGACCTCGTCTTGCGGATAGCAGGCCCCAAAGTCTAAAGTGCGAAAATCCTGCAGAAAGGGCCCAGATGCCCCCTGAAGATCTGAGCAGTCGTCCCTGACCTGGGGTTTTTAGCAGCCAGGGAAGAAAAGAGTACATGTATTATTTCAATTTTTTGTTAATAAACAGTATTAAAGTGTGGTGCTACAAAGCCCAGTGACTGGTGGGAGATGCTCATATGATTTTCGTCCGTCGCAGCGACCCGGAACCTGCCGATCTGGATGAAGTTTGCGCCGAAGGTAATGCCATAAGGAAACCTTCTTCTCGATTTAGGGTTCAGGGCTTAGGGTTTGGCGTTTAGGAGTTTAGGGTTTAGGGTTTTGGGTTTAGGGTGTAGGGTAACAAAATGGAGAGCATGCTTTTATCTTGAGGTCTATGTAGCAGAACCAGGAGCAGCTGAAAATTCCACCAAGTTTCAGACAAGGAGCCCTATAGGTCTGTCCCAGGAACCAAAATCGGACCGGGGGCCAGACAAGATATGGCCATCTCCACGGTACACTTGGACGGTCTTTCCTAGGATACCCAGTAACCTAAGAATAAAAAGGCCTCTCTTTTTGGTAATGGGTAACTTTACAAGGAACCTAGGACTACAAAAAGGGAATAAGGGTACTACTGGGCATCCTAGTTTCGGTTCTCGTGCGAGATGCTGAAGTGGTTCCCGTCTATTGCCGCCATGCGCCACTTCCCGAGTTGGATAAACCGATCCCCCCAGTGTCCAAACTCCTGGGTACTTGTTAAGGAACTTCGTTTCAAGTTATAACAAGAATAGGTTAACCATCTTACTTATTGTGCATCCCTATTACGCCAACGTAGATCGATACCAAAACGCTCCTCGATACAGAACCCTTATAGATTCCCTAAAACCGGAGCCCCCATACATCCCTGTTGAGGAAACTTAAGGACTTAAAGTTCAGTTCCTGAACAAGACTATACTGAACTTAGAACCCTAGCAAAAATTGGAATTCTAGCTGTTTCTTAGGGATTATAATAACCAAAAACTAAAAATAATTTCTAAGTACCCCTAAGTACCTTACGGTGGAGCACATTGTAGTTTAAGGTTTCGGGATTCCGGGTTTAGGGCAAGTTAAGTTCCTGAACAAGAACCCAGGCTCTGGCTTACACACTCCGAAGGCCAGCTCGGCGATATCGGGGCAGGTCCAGTCGGCGGGCGCTTTGCGGACCATGGCATGGTTGTCCCAGTGCCTGGGCTCTTGTGGCTCCTTAAAGGGATCTATAGGGTTTCTTAAAGGGACCTATAGGGTTTCTTAAAGAGGTCTATGGGGTTTAGGGAGTTTAGGGTTTAGGGTCTATTTGGAGGCGCAGGGGACAAAGTAAGTAGGTTGTAAGTTAGAGTTATAAGCACACTACGTGGAGTTACCCCCAACTATAACCCTACTTCTAACCCTACTTACTAAGTCCGCTGCCCCTCTAAGCGGGCTCTTCTCAAGGAACTTTGGGCGTAGGGTTGCCTAAACCCTCAACTCTAAATTTGCAAAAACCCTGTAGATCCCTATTATGGTAGCAGAAGAGGCTTGTACTATAGATACCTCAACCCTAAACATAGCCTGTCATGGTAGCTTAAGAAGACATGTATTTCAAAAGAAGAGCCCAGGCGCTGGCTTCCGGGCCAGCGGGTCCCGTCGTTGCCTCGGAAGATCTCCATGGACCTGCCCGTGGGGGTGTAGGAGAAGAGGAAGTGGTTCGAGTCAGCCTCGCCGAATCGCATTTTGCCCACCTGGATTCTTGTTAATAAGGAATCTCATCAAAGTTACCATAATACAAGAAACCATATTATTTACTATAGACCCCTATTATGGTGACTTAAAAACAAATTCGTAGCAAGAGCCCAGCCACTTGTATGAACTTGTCCCCGAAGGTGACTCCCGCCTGAAACCCCTCACCGCGGTCGAAGAGCTCCCAATGATTAGTCCTTAGGTGCTGAGTTCAGAAGCCCCAAAAGTGTACACTTCTAGTTTTATAGTGGGTAATATGATCCCAAAAAGTGTAAAGTGTATCCACTCAGCTACTAAGAGTCCGGTGGTGCACTGAGGCGTCGTGGCCACGCCAACACTGGGCTGCAGTCCTGTGCTTGTGAGACACTGCGAAGTGATCATCATCATTTGCACCAATACGGAAGTTGCCGATCTGGATGAACTGGAAGCCAAACCTGATAGTAATTTTGGCAGGCTGTTCTCAGCGTCCCCTCAAACCGGTCCATAGCTGCTAAGTATTCAACGATGCAAAAACCAAGCAAAGCTGAAACAACCGTTTCAGAAAACAACACATGCTGGGCCGAGATAGTTCATGGGATAGGGTTTGGTGATATTTCACAAAAACTTATATCGAGGAACCCTGCGGAATCTTCTTAGCTCTTAGTACTTGTTCCGGCCGCTGTACTTAGCCGCCATTAGCACCAGAAAAAACCGTTCTTATTGACCACCTTAAGTTCTAGTAGAACAGACATAAAACATAATTCCTAAGAGCAGTAAAGTGTACTAATCTAGCGGCCTAAATAATTACTAATACCATTTTTTGGGGGGTGGGTCCTTATTGCACTTTTCATAAACTGGGCCCCAAGACCCTATTCTCATTATAAAGGCCCCTATACTAAATCCTTATATATTAGCTCCTATCGTCTTCCTCATAATAGACCCCTTTAAAGGAACCCTATTCAAATTCTTAAGGCCTCTTGTCCGTATAATTTAAGCATTGCCCAGTAAACCCCGATTACAGTGACCCTTATAGACCCCTGTATAAGAAGCCTTTAGGGAACCCTATTCTAGTATTCAATCTCCTATATTAAGTCTTGCAAGGCGGCGAGATCCCTCTCGCCGGCCCCTCCTGCCTCTCCCAGGCAATGCGAGAAATCCTGAGTTCTGATTGGGGAAGCTACTTTAAGGGTTTATGGTTTAAGGTTTAAGGTTTAGGAAATAGAGTTAGGGAAGCTGCTTGAAGTTACCATAAACAGGAAACCAAATCATTTACTATTACTATAGACGCCTATTGTGCAGCTTACATGGTTAAGTTTCTTGTAGAACCCTTATAAACATCCCTGAAAGGACCCCTTTTAGATCCCTACATGGCAACATGAACGAAGTTCCTAACATGAACCCTAAACCCTAAACCTCTGAACCCTAACTAACAAGCCCAGAATCGGGGCTGTGGTGGGCCAGGGGCGCCAGAAAGGCTCCCCATCGCTCCGCCACACAATGGGAATCTGACCTTTAGTCTAGGGGTTTAGGGTTTAGGATTTAGGGTCTAGGGTCTAGGGTGTAGGGGGTTTAGGGTTTAATGGGAATCTGACCTTTAGATTCAGGTCCTATAGTGCTTCCGGGGTTTGGGGTGAAGGGTTGCGAGCTCAAGGTGTGTGAATTCGGGCCTGCTGTGAGGCTTTGAAATTTAGTGATTGGAGCACAAAGGACTGTAAGAATGAAGGCCCCCTTCTTTCGAATCGAACAATGGTTTTTGCCAGATCCCATTCGAGCAACCGTCTTTGTGTGCCAGCACAAAGTGCGTCCCGTCAACGTCGGCCAATCGCCACGAGTCGCCCAGTTGAATGAACCGGTCTCCCATCACGAGACGGGGGCATGCGCCCGCTGAGATCCTATAGAACCACACAATTCAACAGCGGGCACAACCCTAAACCCAAGACCCTGAATCCCTAACCCCCCCCAAACCCCTACACCACTAAACCCCTAAAGCCCTAAACCCCTAATAAACCCCAAAGCCCTAAACCCCAAAGCCCTAAACCTGCAGGGAGTCAAGATGAGGTGAGCCGGCCCTCTCGGCATATATAAAACCCCCAGAAATGGGATATTACAAGACCGCAACGGTTGATAATATAAATCCTGCATTACCCATATTAAGAAATATACCATTATTCCCATAGCTTAGGGTCCTTGAGGTCATGTCAGGATTTATATCATCAACCGAAGAACCCTTGACAACACAGCTCCGAGGGTCTTGTGCTCCGTAGTGTGCACTTGTTCGGGTGGCGGGATCTCGTCCCCAGGTGGAGGTTTCCTTCCGGCATGCTTGCACCCAAGCCTGTGCTCTTGTTGGGGAGCCGAAGTGAAGTTAGCATAATAAGGAAGTCGTGTTCCTTGCTGTAGATCCCTATTATTATGGTAGCTTAAGGTAAACCCTAAACTCTAAACCCTTAAAACCTAAACCCTAAAACCTAAGCCCTAAACTCTTAAACCCCTTAAACCCTAAACCCTAACTCCTAAACCCCTAAACCCCAAGAATAAGTACCCAGAAGCTCTGCGGCGCAGGGTGCGGAGTCGAACCCGGGAGTCTTGTAGACCTCGTGGCAGAAGAGCTTCCTGAGTTCGTTTAAAGAATTTGGGTTTGGGGTTTAGAGGTTTAGGGTTTAGGGGTTGAGGGTTTAGGGTTTAGGGGTTTAGGGGTTTAGGGGTTTAGAGGTTTGGGGCTTCGGGTTTAGGCTTAAGGGTTTAGGGTTTATGGGTTTAGGGTTTAGGGGTTTAGGGGTTTAGGGGTTTAGGGGTTTAGGGTTTGGGAGTTTAGGAGAAATATCTTGCATCGTTAGTGAGAGCCCAGCTTCATGGGGGGGAGCAGCTGAATCGACGGCAGATTCAAGTCCAAATCAAGGGCCGGGATCAGTCCGACGATGGCAGTTGCTGCAGCTTCAGCCGCTTCCATGATCTTGTCCGTGACAAAGCTGGCACCCGGAACGCACTGGAGTGGCCCTGACATGATTTTGATCATAGCTCTGGCACCAGCCATGACGCCTTTCTTGATCGCATTCATGATGAATTCGGAGTCGAAGAGGTTTAAGTAGATAGCCGGCAGCGCGAAGCCAGTGATGTCGACGTCGACAAAGGTGTTAAGCGCGGCTGCTCCGCACATCTCCAGTGGTGCATATGTCCTAGGTTCCCCAGTTTATAGCGGCCTTAATAATTAGAATAGGGTTTTGTGGTATATTATTCGATAATTATCATCAGGATCTCCGAAAGTAGTATAGGTAATTATTAAGGCCCCTATATTAGCCCCTTAACAAGACGCGGTATCCATCTTCCTGTTATGCAGTCTTATTGGGGTAGCTCTTAGGGACTAACGGAAACTACTGGGAAATGCAACAAGTGCTAGGTTCCTGAGTAGCTCGTAGGTTTAGGGTTTAGGGCTTTGGGTTTAGGGTTTATACGAAGAGTATCCTTTTTCCTCTATTCGGGTTTAATATGGGGCCCCAAAACAAAAAGGGCAAAAAGGTGCCATTCAGGAAGCTTGAGTGTCATGTTCAAGCTGGAGTTTGACCCCGATGCGGTAGAGACATGAGTAGCCTCCTGGAGGAGCGTGCCACTGCCCCGAGGAAACATCCTCAGTAGGTGCATTCCTAAAGGTCTTAAACCCTAACCCCCAAACCCTAAACCCTAAACCCTGAACACTAAATCCGAAACACTGAACCCTAAACATCCGATCCAGCGGAAGGTGCTGAGGCGTCTCGGGCCATCAGCGTTACTACGTCCTCGACATATCACGACATTTTCTGTTCTAAACCTAAAGCTTACATGACTGTGTTGCGAATACATCATAAGAATGACAATAACAACAGCTTATCATAATAAGTAAAAACTGATTTAGTAAAAGAACATACCACAATCAGTTTATATGCAAAGACGATAGAAACTCTTCTTGAACAAGCTCTGGCGTCAGGTTGCCCTGGGCTTTGGCCTCGGCATTCACGAACGGCCTGAAGGTCAGTTAGTTTAAAGTGCGCGGGTCTTCAGCGGGCTTTGTGGTTTGAGGAACAGGGTTTAGGGTTTAGTTTAAAGCCCTGTAAACTCCAAAACTTTAGGGTTTAGGGCTTAGGGTTCGGAGGAGCCTGAAAGTGATAGGAACACCCGGCAGCGGCCACAGCGTAAGCACAGGTCCGATACTCCTTACTTGACGCCGAGGGGTTTGGGTTCGGGGCTTGGGGCAGCTAAAGCCTAAACCCTGAATCCTACACCCTAAACCCTAAACCCTGAACCCTAAACCCTAAACCCTGAATCTAAACACTTCTGGTATAGAAAACACAAAACCCTGGGATGCTTCGAACATACCAACAGAGGTGGTACTGCTGACGGACGAAATCCTGCATTACCCATTAAAAGGAATATCCCATAGTTCCCATAGTTTAGAGTCCTTAGGGTCATGCAGGATTTTGCCCATCAACAGTACTACTAGGGTTTCAAGTTTAGGTCTCACATGGACCCTAAACTCTTGGCGTCCAGGTACGGACTACTTGGAGGATCATGGGACTTAGTAAATAGGGTTAGAAGTACTTTAACTGGGGTTATAAGTACTTGCAAGCCCATGAGCCCCTAAGTAGACCCTAAACCCTAAACCCTTATAGTACCCCTATAGATTCCCTTAACGGGACCCCTTAAGCCCAAACGATGACAGAGTTGTTCCCTACACCCTAGGCCCAGGCTCAAGAGCAGGGAGGCCCCAGCACTAGCTCCGATCGCGAAGCCGTTCTTATGCCCAATCGATGGGCTCTTCATATCCACCTCTGCATGACCACTCCTGAGTGCTACATTAGGCTTCAAGCTTGCAGGTTTTCAGGTTTAGGGACTGCCTTGAAGATAGTTTAGGGCTGCCTCCTAACCACACCCAAAGCCCGAATACAAAGGCCTCAATAGTTAGAACAGGGCTTGTGTCAGGTGTAGTATCCAAATGCTAACATAAGGAACGCACAAACTTGTACTGGCAAGTATGCAAGCCTCTACTTCGAGGATCATGGGACTTAGTAAGTCAAGGTTATAGGTACCTTAGGTAGGGATATAAGTAAACATAAATACAGTTACCTTACTTATATAACCCCACTTCCTGAGTCCCATGATCCTTTAAGTATAGCAACTCCCTCCTTGAGTTTCCACGAGTAGAGGTCTCACGGATCCTCTTGTTTGGGGCGTAGGGGTTTAGGGTTTAGGGGTTGGGGGTCAGGGCTTATAGGGTCTGGAGTTTAGGGGTTTTAGGTTTTTTGGTTTACCCTAAACCCTAAATCCTAAACCCTAAACCCTAACCCCTAAACCGTAAACCCCAAACCATAAAACCCTAAACCCTAAAACCCTAAAACCCTAAAATCGAGTCCGAAGCTCTGAGTGACCTTCACGCGGCCCTCGACCCCGAAGTCGACTTCGCTGCTCGCTTCGATGGTTCCCGTGAGTGTGCCCTCCAAGTGCAGTTCCTAGGTTTAGGGTTTAGGGTTTAGAGTAAGTTGAAACTTTCTAGGATAGACTAAATTTCCTCTCTTCTCCGAACGGCTTAGGGGTTTGTTTAAAGTGCACTGACCTTTCTCCACTCCGCCAGGCGACGAAGCAGTCTTAGCCTTAGGGCTTAGGGTTTAGGGTAAGTTGAAACTTTCGAGGATAGACTACGTAAATATACTTGAAGGATCATGGGACATGGTAAGCAGGGTTATAGGTAAGGTAACGACAGTTATTTTATATACTTATATCCCAATCAAGGTACTTATAACCCTACTTACTAAGTCCCATGATCCTCCAAGTATCCTTATAGAAACCCCTTATAGATCCCCCTTTTAAGGAACCCTTTAAGGACCCTACTTACTAAGTCGCATGATCCTCCAAGTACAAGGCCAAAACGTTCAAAGTTTTCCCATTGGCTAAGTCAGGCTCTGCCATCATCTGAAGCAGGATCACGAGGCAGAACCTGGGGTCATAGGGACCCTTAGGGGTGTGGGGGGGAGGGTGTAGGGGATTATATTTCCTTAAATAGGCGTTATTAGTCCTTATTATGGGCATTAAGGCCCCCTACCCCCCCTCCCCCTACACCCCTAAGGGTCCCTTTGATGGGGGTTTAAGCCAGGAGCAAAAGGCATAACGGCATAAACATATAAAAATGAGCTTTAGGGTTAGGGTTTAGGGTTTAATGGGAATCTGACTTTTCGGCTTACTATAGGGGCCTAAATAAAAAGTACCAATACTATTTTGGGGGTTCCTTATCATAATTATAGTATAAGGGGCCCCAAAACCTTATTCTAATGATTAAGGACCCGACATCATTTCATGCTTCGAAGGCTTGAAGGAACAGGTCCAAAGAAAAGTAATAAAGCGTGGCACTCCACCCAGGAACGGAGGCGCACAGATGATCTTCTTCTTGGGAGGATCAGGAAATCCTCTCTGGGCCTGCAGGAAACTGCAAGACAATACCAGGTTTCCAGAGACTCCAATGTCTCTTAATTAAGGAATATACCTTAAATTATAGTAGGATCCCTCATATGACTCAGGGAATATGTTAAAATTATGGGATATTGGAGTCTCTGGGTTTCCACCATGATAGTAAGAACAGGAAACTGGTACTATAGGGGGCCTTAATGATGAGAATAATTAGGGTGGATAGGGTTCTGGGATATACCTTGTACCTATAGTCTCCATTGTAGTCCATTTTTTGGTTAACCTGTTTTATGGTTAGGATCCTATAGAAGAGATTTTGGTTAACCAAAAAAAGAACTACAATGGAGACTATAGGTAGCATATCTCACCGACACGACCACAACCAACATCTCCGCCCACCCTAGCATCTGCAGCCGTGCCGCATGGAAGGAGCAGCTACCTTGCGCCTTGACAAGAGCGTGAATGGACGCGCGCACCGTCCCGCTGATTGAGAACTCGGTCGTTCCTGGGCTTTGCTCGCAGGCTGCAGGGTCATGCACTCGTGGGCTGTTATGAAGTGTCTGTGAAACAGCGAGGTCCTGTAGCAAAATGCATGCTTCATATAGGGGGTCGCAATCAGTAACAATACTACTCCTTAGGTCTTCTTCTTACAGGGTTTAGGGTTTAGGGAGTACCAGATGATGTACACCAAGACCCTACTCTTCTTCTTAGGGCCCCGTCTACTAAACCCTAAACCTCGCTGAGGCTCCGCTCTTGTAGACCGTCATGGTCACATCTGGTGAAAACTGGACAAGACCATCGAGAGCAACCTTGGACATAGTTTAGGGCTTACTTAAAGGATCATGGGAAATAGTAAATAGGCTATAATTGGGGTTATAAGTCCCCTAAGTGGGGTTAGCCTAATTATAACCTACTTATAACCTTACTTACTAAGTCCCATGAGCCTTCAAGTAGGGTTTAGGGTTTAGGAGTAAGCTCTAGGTTGGCCCTTTAGAGCCCCTGAAAAATATTCGTAGCTAGGGTCCACCTAGGCCGAACAAGGGAAAATATGAAATATCCCAAAGGCCTACCCAGAGCTGGATTGTATTCAAACAGATGATCTTGAGTTATATGTATACTGAGCTATATTGTATTATATCGAATATGCATGATGGCAGCACATCTGCAGACGTACGTGCCAATCCACGAATCATGCTGCAATCCCCCCTAGTGCAGAGTAGGGAACGAGGGAATGGATCCCTATGGTAGTCCCGATATCATCTCCAACAATAGTCCCCATAATCCATTCCCCCATTCCACACTAAGCACCAAACATAACTCCCTGGCTCTTAGTAGGGAATGGGGAAATGGATCCATATGATAGGCCCTTATAGGAGTCCCCATAACCCATTTCCCATTCCCTACTAAGAACCAGGGAGATGAAACTGTTGATGGACAAAATCCTGCATGACCTTAAGATACCTTAAGGACCCAAAACTATGGGAATTATGGTATATTCCTTATTCTGGGTCATGCAGGATTTTGTCCACCCACCGAAGCACGGTCCCTTCCGTTCTGTTGCCATCCGAGGCGCATCCAAGGATGCCTCACAGGATCCTCGCGTTTTCATGACATCTAAAGTTCATGGCTTCACTGGGAGGGGCAGGGGACTTAGTAAGTAGGTTATAATTAAGTAGAGTTATAAGTACCCTAAATGGAGTTACCCCAATTATAACCCTACTTATAACCTACTTACTAAGTCCCCTGCCCTTCTAAGTAGGGTCCGTGCTGAGATTGGGCAGGCACCTAGTGTAAATTTCTGGTCATGTGGGATACAGGGCCGCGGCTGCTATCTCGCACACGGATACCCGGAGCTTAAAGGGTTGAGGCATCACAAGCCGTAATCCTCGCAATCAAAACCCCCATCAAAACCCCCAAGCCCCAAACCCCGTACTGTAGGTGTCCGACATTGCCCCCTGAATGCAACAGCCTGCCTCAATGCATCCCGGCATAACCCACATCCCTGCAATTCAAGCCCCATTGGAATGATCTAAGCGCTCAAACCCTAAGCCTTAACCCCCAAAACCCCAAGATCATTGATGCGAAACCCAAACTCAAGGAAAAGGCCCCTAGCCCTCAACCATAGACCCTAAACCCCCCAAAAAAGGCAGGCAGGTGCCTGACTTTTCTGACGTCGTCTTGTTTCCCAATGCATAGTTCTTTATATCCTGGGGCTCTTTCAAGACCTCATTGGCCGACCTGGGGTGGCCCAGGATTAGGCTTTACGGTTTAGGATTTAAGGTTTAGGATTTAGGGTTTAGGGCTTAGGGTTTAGGATTTAGGGTTTAGGGCTTAGGATTTAGGGTTTAGGTTTAGGATTTAGGGTTTCGGGTTTCGGGTTTAGGATTTAGGGTTTCGGGTTTAGGGTTTCGGGTTTTAGGGTTTGCGGTTCAGGGTTCAGGGTGTTTGTCTTTTTTACGTGCAATGGCGCCTTAGGGTTTAGGGATAAGGGGAGTTTCCGAATATTAGGGGTACCTTATTTGGAGTCCTAATAATAAGGATCCTACATTTTAGGGTACTATATTAGGGTCCCTATTTTCGGAAACTCCCAAGGGGTTTGATTGGCTTTTGATTGGGATGCAGGCATGTGGAGAATTGGGCTACCCTATACTGAAATTAGAACCCTAGCAAAAAAATACAATTTTAGCTGTTTCTTAGGGATTATACGAAACCAAAAATGAAAAAATATTTTCTAAGTACCCCTAAGTACCTTACGGTGGAGCACATTGTAGTTTAAGGTTTAAGGATTCCGGGTTTAGGGCTTAAGGGAGCTGATCTTACAGCGGGGCACATGGAGTTTAAGGTTTAGGGATTCCGGGTTTAGGGTTCAAGGGAGCTGATGGATTCAAGATGCGGTCTTCTTGTGGTCTCTGAACCCATTAACCCTAAACCTTAAACCCTGAATCCATGGGTAAAAGGAGGGGACCCCTAGGTCTATACCCTTAATCTAGCTATTATATACCCGTCATATAGCCCAGTATAGGGTAGGGGTCCCCAATACGGGTCCCTCCTTTTCCCCTTTGACTGAACCCTAAACCCTACACCTTCAACCGTAGGGATGGGGGCGGCCGGGGAGAGTGCGGCTGCCTGAGCTGCGCCTACCCGAAGCTTCAAAAAAACGCACACGAAAAACGGCGAGTTTTGGGTTTAGGGGTTTGGGGGTTCTATTATTTAAGGAGACCTGAGGAATACTATTGGGCCTTAGTCGCAGTTGGAGTAGGATCTTTGGGCTATATCTTACTGAGTATATGGGGTGTTCCGAAAATAGGGGACCCAAATATAGTACCCCAAATAGTAGGATCCTTATTATAAGGACCCCAAAATAAGGTACCCCTATTTTCGGAAACTCCCATATACGAAGGAGCCCTTAGGTGCACTGTTAGCAACTATTCCGACCACTATGTCCAGGTTCAGGGTTCGGGATCTAGGGTTTAGATTGGATACTGCCCATACATACACTAACAGTCTATAATAGGGCTACTATTAAGGGCCTAATATATCTATATTATGAAGATTATCCAACTGTTACTGAGTGGGGGCAGTATCCAAGGTTTAGAGCTTACAACTTGACGTCAGGACATCGGAGAGGGTCCCTGCCCAAACCTACCAGGATAAAGAATCACACCCTAAACTCCAAACACAAAGCCTTTCACAGATGCAAAAGCAACAAGACACCACTAACCCTACACCCTAAAACCTGAACCCCAAACTTTCCCAAACTCTCAACTGAAAATATGAACCCCCAATTCTACACCCTAGACCCCTGAACCCCTACACCCTAAACCCTTAACCCCTAAACCCCAAACCCAACACTTGGAACATCGAGGCGCTTGAAGGCTTGCACGTACTCTTCTCCAGGCAAGATCGTCATACCTCATTTAGGGTTTAAGGTTTAGGGTTTAGGGTTCAGGGTTTAGGGTTTAGGGTCACCCCAAGGGTCCAAAGGACCCAATTTTAAACGTTTATTAGGGTTCCTTTAAGGGGCTCTAGGACCCAATCTTAAAGGTTTATTGGGGTTCCTTTTAAGGGTTCTAAACGGGGTTTAGAGGATTTTATAGTAGGGTTTGAAGGGTGCCAAGGACCCAATAATAAGGTACTTGGGTTTAGGACAATAGTTATGTAGGTTCATATTTCGGAGAGTATTGGGTACTTGGACCCTTCGGGTCATGTACGTAGAGTTTATAAAAATTCTTAAGGATGACAAGCAATTTCTATTTGTGTCTTTCTTGAGGGATTAGGGTTTAGGGTTCTGGCAGTCCCATGACAAGTAAAGTGGAACGGGTTAGTGGTATAGTGTTGGGTTTTTAAGGCCCGTTTCAGATTGTAGAGCTTAGGCGTCATTTATACATGTCGGCAACGAATGCCACAACTTGATGTTGCGACGGTCCGTGATAGGTTACGGTTAACCCAAATAACAACCCTTAACCCTAAACCATAACGCAACAACTCAAACAAGGCCTAGACGCGTCCAGAGCTCTTGCCATCCTCCTCGAACAGCCCCTCCATCATCTCGCCCGGCTGACCTAGGCTGTTCAGTAACCCAAAGGAAAAATCTATACTGTGTTAGGCTTCTTATTTAAATAATAGGAACCCAGAAACCTGAAAGTAAAAACGTGTACCACTGAACAGCCTGGTCACCCAGATCTTTCTTGGGAACCGCTCGCACTCCGAAGCCTTTAGAAAAGTCGGCGGCTGCCTTGAAAATGCACCTGGAGCGGGGGGCGGTGGGTGCTTCAAGTGAGCGCCTTAGTTGCCGGTCCTATGACGATAAGATAAGGGTTCAACAAGCTGCAGTCTATGTAAGGCTCCCACCTCACAGAAAACTTATCCAGCGAGACGTCGACATAGCTACCGCCCTCACAGTCACACTGGTCACCAATCAAGACTGTGCACAGCGATAGCATGTCACCAAGGCAGTTGACGAACTTCTTGATCTCGTTCCATGCAGCTGAAGCCAAACCTGCAGCCAAGGGCCCAAGCTTCACAATCTCTCCACCGAGCGCCGCAGCTTTGTCTGCGATGAAGTTGCCCACGGCGCTGGAAAGCCTTGCCCCTTCCTGGAGGGATCTTTGA